>CASHTH010001027.1:0-26120 GCA_030341885.1 Geodia barretti | reverse complement strand
TGGATAATAAAATAATTCCTTAGTCCCCCACATATAAAATTATTTTTAATAAATTATTAATGCTTTAATAAATTTATGTTTGGGGATTCTGACCGTCGTCGGACGGTGTTGGCGTGAGAAAATGCATCTATGTCAGAGGCGTCGATATCATATGATGCCAAAACTTCCGTGATCTCCGGATCCTTTTAAGCAACTGACGGCCCCCACGTCTTCTGTCCAGAGAGAACGTAATGTGTGGTCAGGGTTTCGCTAAGATGAGGCCATGTTTAGCTTGGGATGATTATCTGCGTAGGGTGAACAAGATCGGGTTGAAATCGGTCTTGATAGTAAGTTGAAACGGCGTCTTCGAAGGTATGAGAATACGGGTAGTGCCCGACGTCGTGCAACAAGCCCGCTAGTCGGTAGAGTTCATACTCTTCGTCTTAAAATGGAGTAAGCGGTATTGGACGTTTTAGTGCATCCAAAATTTTGCCCGTGATGTGGTTAACCCCGATCGAGTGGGATAACCTTGAGTAGTCCGCACCGGGAAAAACCAAGTGTGCCAAACCCAACTGCTTGACGTTCCGCAGCCGCTGGAAAGCTCCGGTAGGAACAACAGATCGATCTCCAATTGACTTAGCTCAATCGGTGCCATGGACCGGGGTCGGTGACTTGCACGAATGTACTTGGCTTCCCTGCCCATTTTGGTATCCTCCCTAACCCTGGCAAGAGATGGCTCAACTGTTTCAAGGTTTCAGTAGATTGGTCCTATAGCGGGTGATAGATGCGCTGTCAGCGTCGAGCGAAGGGAGTTTCGTCTTGCCTAACCTTCTGCTTTTGGCCCTGAGATGTGAGCGAGCAAGCAATTCTAGCCATTCTCTTCTGTCCAGGTGGACATCTCGGGGGATCCATAACCGCCTTCAATTGCGTCACGGCCCAGCGAAATGGGATCCTTCAGGGTCATATTTTTGATGGAAGGCCTGGTTCTCAGGTAGTTATTGCAGTGCATATTAATCCCTCGCACAATTCGGGCCATGTCGGTCCCATCACATAACACGTTATCCGGTTTTAATAAAGCAACGGTATCCCGCTTCTGAGCCAGATACACGGCTTATGCGCGTCACACGTCGGTCGATCGAATCGATGTCAGTGCCCACGTCCAACTGCTCCAGTACGAGTTGAAGGTTGTGCAATCTCTTATCCATGATCACTGCTCCCATACGGACAATGCTTGCCGTACATAGTTGCCTTTCAAGTTGCGAACGGGCGTTGATTACAACATCAATCTGGAGAGTTGTCAAAGCCCCACCCAAGCGTCGGGCAGTTAGGACGCAATTGCCGCTTGCTCAGAAAGGTTGATGTCGAGGAAGTTGCGTTTCACATCCAATGGGATACCCGTGTCGGGCTCAATGGTTGATGGTTTGCTCGGATTCGTTGGTCGCTTCGCGTGAGTCCGAAAGCAACGACCAAGTAAACCCATGGCGCGGGACTTTGAAGCCAAAGCGTGTCGGACTTACGGATGGAACAGCCAAGGGACGCTAATCATAGTCGTGTCGATCCGTTGGTGGCCCAGAATCGCTTGGAGTTGGCGGACTCCGCCAACAGCTCGGATGTAATTGGTTCCAAAGGCATGACGGAGAGCGTGCGGGCCGGCTTTGGTGCCTGGTGAGTTAGCCTGATGAACAAACGCCGCTAACCCGTCCACGCCGTCTTGCCCATGGGTCCTGCTTACCGCTCGCAAATATTTGTCCCTCCTTTACAGTGCGGACCGCTACCACTATGGCAGATTTTTGCCGTAAAGTTGCCATTGTAGTGCCCCAGGCCGAATTGGGCGCCGCGGCAAGCCCGATGCCGGTGGGATCGGGCGGCGGGAGAATGTCAGAGTTTCTAATGAAATCTGCAATGCGACTAATTGGCCCAAATGTTGCGTAACCCGGTCTGCGTACTGGTTGTGGAGTTACCTAGCGGAATATTGGGTATTCGGCAACGACCACATGCTATCGCCGATCAGCTCCACACAGTAGCGTGTAAACCACTCCTGTGATGCCCAACAAACCGCCATTTTCGCCCGGTTGGATCCCTATAGAGTTGGTGCCTCTCTACATCCGGAGGGCAGGTACATATCGAGAGGGGTATTGAGTACGGCGCGGGGAATGATGTGGTTCATTCGAGATCGGAACGGAACTCGATTGCCGGCAGGCGTCGCAACGACTCTACTGGTGACCAGCTGAGGTGTGCTTTGCTGGCGGATGGCACAGCGCGTCGATGTTGTACTTGTGTTGACGGCCTTGACAGTTAGCCGTGGGGGCACAACTGGTGGACTGGCTGCAACAATCCTGCCGTGCGACACGGGAAGTAGGATACGCCGACCGGCAGCACGTGGTGCCGAAGTTCGCCGAGTGACGGCGTGAGACGAAGGAGATTGGAGAGATGGCCCTCTGGAGACCCGACCCAGACCTTTTACCCCTCGGCGCGCCTGGCCATGGAGGCTCCGCAAGAACGCCTGGCCTATGTCGCCGTGCTCAATCCCGATTCCGGTGAGCCGGACGCCATGACGGTGGTGGACTGCGATCCCAACTCAGCGTCGTATTCGCAGGTGGTCCACTCGTTGGAAATGCCCAACGTGGGCGACGAGTTGCACCATTTCAACTGGAACGCCTGCAGCGCGGCCCTGTGCCCGTCGTCGGCGCATCCCCATCTGGAGCGCCGCTACCTGGTGGTCCCCAGCCTGGCCAACAGCCGCATCTACATCATCGACACCCAGCCCGACCCGGTGCGGCCCCGGATCGTCAAGACCATCGAGGCGGAACAGGTGAGCCGGGCCGGCTACAGTCGCCCCCACACCGTTCACTGCGGGCCGGACGCGATCTACGTCAGCGCCCTGGGCTCCGCGGACGGAGATCGTCCCGGCGGCATCATGATGCTGGACCACTATACCTTTGAGCCCATCGGGCCGTGGGAACTGGACCGGGGGCCGCAGGAACTGGCCTACGATTTCTGGTGGCACATCGGCCTGGACACCATGATGACCAGCGAGTGGGGCACCCCCGAGATGTTTGAAAGCGGGGCCCGGCTCGAGGACGTGGTGGGACAGAATTACGGCCACGTGCTGCACTTCTGGGATATGCGCCGCCGGGCCCATCGCCAGGCCGTTGACCTGGGCGCGCAGCATCAGATGGCCCTGGAGCTGCGCCCGGCACACAACCCGACGCGGCACTACGGTTTCTGCGGCGTGGTGGTGAGCACCGAGGACCTTTCCGGCTCCATCTTCCTCTGGTACCGGGACGGTGAGGAATGGGCCGCGCGCAAGATCATTTCCATACCGGCCGAACCGGCAGACGCCGCGGATCTGCCGCCGGCCCTGCAGCCCCTGGGCGCAGTGCCGCCGCTGGTCACCGACATTGACCTCTCGCTGGATGACAGGTTCCTGTACGTGTCCTGCTGGGGCACCGGCAAGCTGTTGCAGTACGACGTTTCCGACCCCTTCAACCCGGTCCAGACCGGCGAGCTGGAGATGGGCGGCGTGGTGCGCAAAGCGGCCCATCCCACCGGGGCGACCCTGACCGGCGGTCCGCAGATGGTGGAAATCAGCCGGGATGGTCGGCGCGTGTACCTGACCAACTCGCTGTATTCGTCCTGGGATGACCAGTTCTATCCCGACGGGCTGAACGGCTGGCTCAGCCGCATCGACGTGAACCCCGAGGGCGGAATGTCGGTCAATTCCGATTTCTTCGTCGATTACGGTAAGACCCGCAGCCACCAGGTGCGGTTACAGGGCGGCGACGCTTCGTCCGATACGTTCTGCTTCCCGTAGCAGGGACATTCCTGTAGCAGGGACATTCCCGTCGGCTCTGGGGCCGCCGGACCGGTAGTGTCGGCAGTGTTGCTGCATGCCCTCATTCCCGATCCGGCGGCCCTGGCGTCGCTGGGCCCCTGGCTGGGTCTGGCCGCGCTGGGAATATTCCACGGGCTGAACCCCGCGATGGGGTGGCTGTTCGCCGTGTCGCTGGCTTTGCAGCGACAGCGGCCGGTGCAGCTGTACACGGCCACCGGATACATCGCCGTCGGTCACCTGGCGTCGGTGGTGATCATCATGGTGGCGCTGGTGCTGGCCGGCGCATTTCTCCCCCTGCGATGGGTACGCATCGCCGTCGGCGCGATGCTGCTGGGCTTCGGCGTTTACCGGTTGGTCCGATACTACCGACACCCCCGATGGGTGGGGATGAACGTGGGCGGGCGTGACCTGATAGCCTGGTCCTTTCTGATGGCGACGGCCCACGGCGCCGGGTTGATGCTGGCTCCGGTGGTGCTGTCCCTGACCCAACCGGACGCCACATCAGGCATTGTGGGCGACCTGGGCGAGCACGGCGGCTTTCTGTCTCTGGCCGACGCGCCCATCTGGTGGCTTGCCGCGCTACTGATGCACACCGTCGTCATGCTGGCCGCGATGCTGGCGGCGGCGGTGATTGTCTACTACCGGGTTGGCCTGGCGTTTCTGCGGCGGGGTGGATCAACCTGGACCTGCTGTGGGCAGGGTCACTGGCAGCGGCGGGCACCATCACGCTGGTTTGGGCGGTGTTTGGGTAGGTCGAGTTGAGCCGCCGGAGAGGGCGCAAGAACAGGCATGGCGTCGGCTCTAGCTTGAACTATGGCGACGATCCTTGCCCGCCGTCGGTTCACATTGTCGATGTGGGACGGTATAGACACAGTCATCCCGTGGCAAGGTCTGAAGGAACTCGTTCGTCCTTTCTACCCAGCGGCGGGCCGGGGATGGCTACCTTATCCGCCAACGCGCGCAACGACCCTCGATTGCTACCCCTTCTCCCCCTTCGCCGTCAGCATAAAGCACGTCCGCCCCGGCCCGTGGTCCCAGATGGTCTCCAAGAACGGTCGCCGCTCGACTTCCCGTTCCGGAATCTCTGCGGCAAAGATGGCACATAGCTCGTAGTCGGTGTCTTCCAGGATCCGGTACTCGTAGGGCGCGCCGGTGTCCGGATCCTCTATCGACCGGACGTAGTACTGCGGACCCAGCAGGTCGAGCAGGCTGGCGGGCATCTCCTCGTTGAGCTCCAGGTAGGTGTCGATGTTGTTGGAGATCCTGCGCAGGTCATTGACCCGCTCCCGGTCCAGCCGGATGTCGCGCTGCTGGCCAGGCGTGCCGATCACGTAGATGGAGTAGCCCACCGCGGCCACTACCACAACCACCGCGGCGATGACCAGGGCGCGCAAAATGGGTGTTGCCCGCGCGACCGAGATGGAAACCTCGTCCTCGGCCTGGCGCATGTCCCAAAGGTAGTAGCCGAAGATCGGGATGACGATCAGCAGCACCGCGGCGACCTTGAGGAAGAAGTTGAGCGTCGGGTCCCCGGTGAGCAGGCTGGCCAGCAGCGCGATGATGTCCCCGAGGATGATCCCCGCGCCGACCACCAGCGTCAAGTAGGTGAGCCATCGGCGCACCAGGGACTGCCGGCGTTCGGGATCCGTCGCGACCGCCGACGCCAGCCGGCGCATCAGGATCAGATACAGGGGGAAAGCGACGATGACCGCCGCGATGGCGGTGGCCTCCCCCGTGGAGGGCGACGAGCCGTAGCGGTTGAGGGAGTTGGAAAAGGTGTGGTCAATGAGGCCAAAGAGTACGGTTCCCAGGCTGAAGGCGAAGACGTACAGGGAGATGAACGAGACCAGATAGAGGAACGCCTCCCGAGCGTGCAGATAGGGTCGGGGTCGGGGCACGGCCACCGGGAAATCCACGTCGGAGAAAGCAGCTAATGCGCTGCGCAGGTCGCGCTCCTGCCACCCCGCCTCCAGCAGGACGTTTCGGATGGACTCCCGGTCGATGCCCTTCTCCAGGCACTCCTTGATGAACTGGCGCAGTTCTTCGTTCATGGTTTCCTCTCATCAAGTTATCTCAGGCGACGAGTTATCTTCTCGTTCACAGTGAGTTATATTGTTGCACGCGGCAGGATTATTGTCCTACGCACGCCCTACCGTTTTGGATGTAACCGGGAAACCGGCAACCTAATTTGCGGCCGGCCGAGACAGCCGCTACCGGACTCGACGCTCTCCCTGCACGCCCGGATCAGAAAAGCGGTCGTTGCGGGTCCGGCTCCGCGCTGGGCGTGACCTGCCGGATGGCGTCGAACCATTCCTCGGGGTCGTGGAACGTCCGATGGTTGAAGTTGCGCAGGAAGGGATGCTCCAGCCCGCCGTCGGAGGGGTCGGCGTACATCAGCACCGGCCGCGCCGGCTCCGCGGTGTGCGAGGCGTACATCAGCTCGGAGTACATGCCGGTGGAGAGCCGGCCGCCCATGGTGATGCGGTAGGCGGCGACGCACTGGGCCTGCTCCACCATGGTCAGGTCCCGGTGCCGCACCTGGTTCTCCATGTCGTCCCACACCTCCAGCGCCTCCCGGGGGTCCAGCGTCATGGGGTACGGGTCGGCGCGACCCTCGGTGAGGGCGCCGGACGTGTCCAGGGGCCAGCGGGCTTCCTCGGCGTCAATGACGATCTCGGTGGTGCCGTCGGCACAGGCGGCGCGGGCCTTGTCGAACACCTGGGGCGTGCCCTCGTCCAGCGTGAGGGGGTCGAAGACGATGAAACGGCGGTGCAGCTCGGCGCGGATGTCGTCAACCGCCGCCCGCAGGTCGGGATCGTAGCGGATCGCGGTTATGGGGAAGCTGGAATACGCCAGCGGGTACTGGCGGCGCGCGAAGATGAGTCGGTAGAGCATCTCCGCGGGGTGCTTGATGCTGACCACGTAGTGGGGCACGGCGCGTTCGGGGTAGAGGTTGCGGGCCAGCAGGTCGGCCATGGCGATCTCGGCGGAGCGCCAGCCCAGGATCTCCCGCAACCGCAGGCGAAAGTTGGTGTGCCGGTCGGCGTCGCGCCGGGCCAGGGCGCTGTGGATGTCCAGCATGTCGTCGACCAGCGTGATGATGCAGTCGGGACGCCACCGGCGGATGGTGGGCAGGTCGATGAGGGAGAACTGCCGGCCGCTGGTGTAGTAGGTCAGGTGCGCCGCGATCAGGCTGTGGCGCGGGTCGGCTGCCTCGATCCGCTCGGCGATTGCCTGGCCGGCCCGACGCCACGCGGCCAGCTGGTAGGTGGGACGAAACGCGGCCAGCACGCCGGCCAACTCGTTGCCCTGCGCGGCCAGCGCGTCCTCGATGCTGTCGGTAAGCAACTCCGACGGGTCGGCTGCGACGGTATCGGAACCGGCCGGCGTGCTGACCTCGCCGTGAGCGCGGAGGCGGGCCAGCAGGTTGGCGACGACGATGTCCTTGTTGACGCCGGAGATGCCGGCCAGCAACGCGCGCATGGATTTACGATGCCCGTACACTCCGAGTATGTCAACCCGACGCCCGCCTGCCCTGGAAAATGTCATTGCGAGCGAAGCGCGGCAAGCTCGTCGGGGCGAAGGCCGTCGTCGCGAGTGCGAGATCGCCACGGCGCTGTGCTCCTCGCGATGACGCACCGGTGACGAGTGAGCACGCGCCAGCGCCTACCCTCCGGGCCCGCCATCATCCAGCGGGTTCACAAAAGCGCGACAGCGCGCGGCCCCGTACGTCGCCTAACGCCCGAAGGGCCACCACCACTTCCGGTTCGATTGTGGCTCCGCCGGCGGGGTTGCCATGACCAGGGGACGCTCGCTGAGCGAATCAAGCTGTGCCACGGCCGAGTCGAATCGATGCACCTCGATGGGCTTGCGACAGAACCTTCCCGGGGAGATGTTGTGCTGCCAGAGAATGCTCTGTTCCGCCGCCGTCCCGGTCAAGATCATGATCGGAATGTTCCGTAAATTGGGGTCCTGATTGATCTCGGTGAGGACTTCCTGGCCGCTTTTTCGGGGCAGCATCAGGTCCAGCAGGACCAGGTCGGGCCGGGGAGTGTACGCGTACTCACCCTGGCGGCGGAGATAGGTCATTGCGTCCTCTCCGTCCTCGACCACCGAAAGATTCACGGCGTACGCCGAGTCCTTCAGAATCTCTTCCGTCAGCCTGGCGTCCGCGGGGTTGTCCTCAACCAGCAGCACCTCGATTGGGTTTTCCGGTGAGCGTGTAGTCATGGTGCTCTGCCTCCTTTATCGTACGCATGATGGCTTTGTCGTAACGGTGGCCCGTGTGATGGAGCCGCCGACTTGCGCCGAATGCTGCACCTGGACGGAATGATCTCCCGAGAAGTCACTCCGGCGGCAGCTTCGCGACGGTAAGCCAGAACCCCTCAATCTTGCTGACGACGTCGATGAAACGATCCAGGTCAACCGGTTTGGTGACGTACGCGTTGGCGTGGTGATAGTAGGAGTTGACGATGTCCCCTTCGGCTTCCGAAGTGGTCATCACCACGATGGGAATGGACAGCAGCCTCGGGTCGGTTTTGACGTCTTCCAGCACCTCCCGGCCGCTCTTGCGGGGAAGGTTCAGGTCCAGCAGGATCAGATCGGGACGCGGCGCGCCGGCGTAATCGCCTTCCCGCCTGAGGAAGGCCATGGCCTGTTCGCCGTCACCAACCACCGACAGGTTGTTGGAGACGCTGGCGTCGGCAAACGCCTCCCGGGTCAGCCTCGCGTCGCCGGGGTTATCTTCGACCAGGAGAATTTCGATCGGCCTGCGGCGTGATTGTAGTGTCATCGCCTTCTCCTCCTGCGCTGCGTGGTGGGGTTATGACTGGCGCCGACGCTGGTAGCGTAACCATCAACCGGCCGGCCCGCTCGTCGCGGCGGCCAGGTCCGATTCTGGAATGGTATCGAGATGAACCGGTATGGTGAAGAAAAAGGTCGCCCCGGCGTCCGGCTGTGATTCGACCCAGATATTCCCCTGGTGTCGTTCCACGATTTTCTTGCAGACGGCCAGGCCGATGCCGGTGCCGGGGTACTGCCCGATCCCGTGCAGACGCTGGAACACCTGGAAGATGCGGTCCGAGTAACGGGGGTCAATGCCGATCCCGTTGTCCTGGACCGAGAAGCGCCAATCGTCGCTTTCCCGCGTCGCTTCGACCCGGATTCGGGGAGGGCTGTCTCCCCGGAACTTGATCGCGTTGCCGATCAGGTTCTGCAGCAACTGCGCCATCTGCGAGGTATCTGCCGAAAGGCTCGGCAGCGAACCGAAACTGATCTCGGCGTCGCTCTCCGCGATGGCCACCTCCAGGTTCATCAGCACCTGGTCCAACACTGCCTGGCTATCGGTGGGTTCGAAGGAAGCGCCCCGCGTGCCGACCCGAGAGTAGGTCAGCAGGTCCTGGATAAGGGTCTGCATCCTGGCCGCGCCGTCGACGGCAAAGGCGATGAAATCGCTGGCGTCCTGGTCCAGGTTCGCCTTGTAGCGCCGTTCCAGCAGTTGCAGGTAGCTGGTCACCATCCGCAGCGGCTCCTGCAGGTCGTGCGAGGCCACGTAGGCGAACTGTTCCAGTTCGGCGTTGGAACGCTGCAATTCCCGGGTTGCCTGCCGCAGCGCGCCGGTCAGCCGCCGCAGGTCCTCGTACACGTACTGCAGCTCGAACGTCGCCGTGTAGAACTTGGCCAGCTGCACCAACTGGTCCTCGTCGGCCTCGGTGAACTCGCCGTCGAACTTGTCGCTCAGCTGCACCACGCCGATCAGCCCGCCGTCGCGGCGCAGCACGGGCACCGCCAGCCAGCCCGGCATGGGAGGGTGTTCCAGGCCTTGGCCATTCTTGAGGCCGCTGAATTCCTTGAACGCCGGATGCGCGTAGAGCTCATCCGTGGTTATCCGGATCGGCGCGCGCTGTTTGACCACCAGTCCCCAGATCCCGTCCCCGGTCGGCATCACGTCATAAGCGTTGTATCGGGCGTACTTCTCGGAAAAGGAGTGGGTGTGGATGGCCGCCTTGAAGTCCCCATCGGGCACGTAACTGAGCGCCGCCTGGTGGGCGCCTATGCGGAGACGGGACACCAGGGCCAGGCCGCGCAGCGCTTCGTGGAAGGTCTCCGCGTCATCGACTTCGCCTGCCGCCGGTTCCCCGCGGACGATCGGCGCCCGCCCTCCGCTCTCGTCCAGGGTGAGCCGGGTGCGCAGCGAGGCCACCTCCTGGTCCCGCTCCGCCAGCGCTGCGGTGAGGCGATCGACTTCCTGCTGCAAGTCCTGCTGTGCGCTCATCAGCTACGTCTCCCGACGCTGAACCTGTTCCCAGCCCGTACCCGCAAGGGAGCCTTGCGAACGGGTGATACAAAGTATTTTATCGCGCTATCATTGTCAACGGTCTGATCATCCTCGCGCGTACCCAGTTTGTCATTGCGAGCGAAGCGTGGCAATCTCGCTGCCCTGGTAGGGGCGTTTTGGCTTGATCGGCAAGTACCGTATCGCGATTGCCACGAATGCCTGACGGCATTCTCGCAATGACAGGTGATGAAAGTGGATACGCGTGAGTCTGATCATCCACGCCTGCGCACTTTCCGCTCGCAATGCCCAACCGGCCCGCGTGGGGCGCGGATACTGCTGGCAACTCTGGCGTGGGGCCTCGGCGCGGTGAACATAAGAGCAATGGCCTCATTCGGGAACGCCGTTGCGGGGAGACGGCACGCTGTCTGAGGCCGTGGTTATCTGGCGGTATCCGCTGTCGGCGATGCTTCAACTGCCCCACGACATGACCCAGGTATAAGCCGACCTCTTGGCGACTGTCCAATGACCGTCAGGCATGGATTGCGGAGGATCGAAGAACGCGCGGACACGCAGATCGTGAATTGAAGAGCGCCCCAGCTTATCCCACTGGTCAAGAAGCCCGATCAACTCAACATATGGCGCATCATTCCCGTAGACCATGACTTGTTCCGGGTGCCCAGCCGACAGCACGGCGGCGCTCATGCTTTCGAGGTCGATCAGCGCATAACCGGCACCCTGGAACAGACCGTCTTGGGACGGCGAATAGAAGACATTGACCCGCGGGTCGACCGTAAGGAACACGTAGAGACCGGAGAAGATGTCCTGCGTATGAAATTGGCCTTCGAGGGAACGCCCGATCTCGCGGATTCGCACATTCTGGGCAAAAAACCGGTCCAAATCTCGACGTTGGGCCGGGTCGTCCCGCTCCATGCCTATGGACATTTGCAGAGCGTCGTTGGGATCGTCCCGAATGGGGAAATATCCCTCGGTGAGGTCAGCGATTCCGCGAATCGGAATGAATAGGCACGGGGACGCGGATAAACCCTCAAGGACGCCGTCGCGCTTTTCCAGTGCCACACTCAGATTGAAACCTTTGAACCACAGCGGGACTACCATGATCCCGCCATTCTTCAGTTGTTCAACCCAATGGGGTGAAACATCGCGGGCGCCGACGGTAACCATTATGCGATCGTAGGGCTGACCTGCCGAGAATCCTTCGAATCCGTCCCCACGCACGACTTCGACATCGCCATACCCGGCTTTGGACAAGTTTCCGGAAGCCTCATCCACAATATCCTGGTCGATGTCCACCGTGATGACGCCGCCGCTGTCCCGGACGATATGAGCCAGGATGGCCGCGTTGTAGCCCGTTCCTGAACCTATTTCCAGCACTCTACAGCCGGGTTCCAGGTGCAATTGCTCGGCCATGATAGCCATCATCGTGGGCTGAGTGGACGAACTGATAGGCGTTCCCGCGTGCCAACGGATAAACACGGGTTGGTCTGTATAGGCGGTGGCGATGTCCACCTTTGGCACGAACAAGTGGCGGGGAACTTTTCCGAATGCCTCGCGTACGTCCTGGCTTCAATCGCGCCTTTTTCGACCAGGCCTTCAACCAGAGCGTTGCGTAGATGGCCAGCGTGATCATCTGGTCTGGATGCAGTCGCCATACGACTTCCCTTCAGATCGCCAGGTGCCGGAAATTGCCCAATTTGCCGTGGGCCAACTCTACCACCTCAATCGCGATGCTACCGAGAGGAACGGGTCTCCCGGGCGCTCAATACCTCATGGTGGGTACGCGGCAGCACGACCGCCCGGCGCGCAACTTGCACGCACCCGCATGGAGCGCGCTGGTCGCTGCCGGAATGCCGTCGGGCCAGGGCGGTAAAGGGTGCGTGCTATACTCCGGCGCAATTGCGGAACGCCGGTTGGCGTTGGCTGGTCACGGAGGCGATTTAATGGACGTTTTCTACTTCACCGAGATGCCCTACGCCGAGTTCCCGGAGTCCGAGGCGGAGAAGTTCCCGTCCATGCGGCTCACCTTCCCCAACACCTACTTCGACCCCCAGACCGCCAGCGGCCTGATGAACCGCTACCTCGACGAGTATCAGCACGCCGAGGAGATGGGCTTCGACGGCCTGATGATCAACGAGCACCACAACACGCCCTCGTGCATGGACGTTGAGGTGAACATCACGGCGGGATCCTGGCGCGGATCACCAAGCGGGCCAAGATCCTGATGCTGGGCAACATGCTGCCCACGTCCGACAACCCCGTCCGCCTGGCCGAGGAGATCGCCCTGCTGGACGTGATCTCCGGCGGCCGCATCATCTCCGGTTTCGTGCGCGGCATCGGCATCGAATCCTGGGCCAACAACACCAACCCCATCCACAACCGCGAGCGCTTCGAGGAGTGCCACGACCTGGTGGTGAAGACCTGGACCACGCCCGGGCCCTTCCGTTGGGAGGGCAACCACTACCACTACCGCGCCGTGAACCCGTGGATGCTACCCGTCCAGAAGCCCCATCCGCCGGTGTGGGTCCCCGGCACCGGCAGCCCCGAGACCGTCGAAGTGGACGGCGCGCCACCGCTACACCTACGCCGCCTTCCTGACCCCGCTGGACGTCGCGAAGAACCTGTTCGCCCGCTACCGCGAGTACGCCGCCGCCGACGGCTGGGAGCCCGGCCCCGAGAAGTTCGCCTTCATGATCTGCGCCCACGTCAACGACACCGACGAGAAGGCCCAGGAGTCCGGCAAGGCGTTCCTCTGGCGGATGAACTATCCCCTGCGCGGCCCCCGCGAGTACTGGTCGCCGCCCGGCTACACGTCCCGCGCCGGCGCGGCGGCGGTGGCGGCCCGGCGGCCCACGCCCCTCCACGAGATGTCATACCAGGAGTTGCAGGACCGCTACCACCTGGTGGTGGGCAGCCCCGACACCGTCATCAAGAAGCTGCGCCACATCCGCGACGAACTGGGCATCGGCTCCATACTCCTGGAAGCCCAGGGCGGCCAGCTCTCGCACGCCGACACCATGCGCTCGATAGAACTCTTCGGGCAAGAGGTTATACCGGCGTTGAAGGATTGATGGGTTCGGGTTAAGACACGTTCCCGCACAATCTCTGACCGATGCGCTCGAATGGTCTGCACCACGTCAGACATTTGGCATGAGGCATACCAAATAAGTGTCAGTTTCTCGGGACCTCGATTTCAGAGTTCCGTACGCGACGCAATCGGACAGCGAAACCTTAGTACCAAGGAAAACCGCGTCAGTCCGCGTAATCTCAAGCAGCTCACTCATCGATTGCTCTACGTGTGGTCTGCTTTGGGTTCTCGAGATGTATCGCTTCCCTATTCGATGGAGATTAGAACCATGAGCCAAATGAAGGATGATCCAACCGGTGATGTCTGCAATTCGGAAGAGAAACGCGTCCTCCGAAACTTCGAACTTTCGGTGACCATCGGAGAGCTTGTTAGGCACGTGGTCGAGAGGTCCGCTTAGAAACTCCTGAACCTCGGTGGTTGGCACCAAAAGTCTGCTAGCGAACTCGTTGCACCAAGTTTCCTCAGGGGAGCTCCTGGAGTGGTGATGTGAAACATGCGACGGGATCGAACCGTCAAAGCGCACCTCACAGTCTCGAGTATTTGACAATACCCAATGGCCCAATTCGTGGGCGAAAGTAAATCGTTTTCTAGCAGACGGGTCTGATTTCCTGATTACTAACTCAGCGCCTCGTGATCCTAACAAGATCAGGTAGCCTTCTTTATCCAAATTCTCTTCGCTGACCGTGAGATTTGGCCAGAGAGAAGCTACTGCATGCAGATTGATAGGCAGGGAAGTGCGTTCTATTTTGTTGAGCAATTGCGCACTGATGCGTTCTGAGTCCGGAAAGTCTCTCATGTCAATTACTCCCGTTCTAAATCATCTATGACCCTCAAAAGTATTCGGCGAAGAATTTTGTTTCTGTCACTCCGGCTCATTCCATATCTGGCTTCCGTGTTGCCGTCCAACCATTCGTGTAGCATTATGCGCATACGTTCTTCCAAGTCTGGCTCGGCGAGGTCGGCGACGGTAGTCTTTAGGAAGACCGATAGCGCACGTAATTCCAATAGCGAAGGATTGGCAACTTTGTCCGTGTTTTCTTCGATCTCTCGGATCCGGTCTATATCCAAAAGGCCGTTGGAACTGGAAACTAATTCTTCTCTGGTAAGCCCGTATTCTTGTCGGAGCAACCGTACTTTGTTTCCGACGATATTAGTGTTGAAATTTGAGAACGCGAGCTTGCGTTCTTCTACAATTGGCCTGATCTCCATCAAACGTTGTCTCAATTCAACACGGAGATCATCAAGGTCACTGTATTGAATCATGAGTGTTAGACCGGGTATCCCCAGCACCATGCGGCTGATGACCGTATTTCCGTGCGACAGCAACACAATGGGGATCAATGCAGCTTGTGCGAAGTCCAACTCTTCGCCCGCTCCAGTACTGGCATAGTCTGCGATGTGGATGATCAAATCGGAGCCTAGCACGATTTCTCGGTCGCGACGGTAGACTTCTATGGGCGATACATTCGGATGAAGGATTGGGTCAGTGGATTTCCGAGGCTCATAGACCACAATATCCAATTCATTGCACACGGCGGCTACCAGATCAGACACGTCGAACAGAGACTGCCGCTGCCGGTCGCCCAAACCGGTTAGCGCAGACGCTAGATACGCGTGCAATTGTAGTGGCGCGGCTTCTCTCTGAGTAAGAAGCACTGCCTGGCGGCTTCGGTCGGTCGGTACGAGTTGGGAGAGTTCGGTTTTGAGGTCAACGTCATGCTCGTAACGATGTTTGAACTCTTCAAGCGAAACTTGTTCAAAATGCGCACGCATATGTCGCTCTGCATCTTCAGGCCTGATCATGTTCTCCTCCATGTTATTCGGTCCGATCCAGCCATTTTGTCGTGATACAAGTTTCGATGTCGCGGACCGCAATTTGAACGTGACTGTGACTATAGAACGCTGAATCAGGGTACACAGGGTGCCCTTCTGAAAAACATGACCTCACGCATCGCACAATCATCCCTTCTGTAGCGAGTACTCCTACTACGTAATTGACCACTTCACGGTCTAACCTGTGGGCTCCGTAGGATTGTGAAGGAAGAGTGAACCCAGCACGCTTGTAAAGATTAAGGAACTGATCGTACGCTTGTGTCATAAAGTGTGACCAAACCGTATCTAACATGTCGATACAATCCACTAACGATAACTCGGCCCTCACGACAGCAGCTTCACGACCGTGATTGTCGAGCGCCCATTCCCAAGCTCGCTCAGGCGCATCTTGAAAGAAATAAACTCCGTCTCCGAGCCAATCATATGGATTCTTACTGGGGATAAAGTTAGTGGTCAAAATGTGGTCTGCGGCTTGTTTGGTAGTGCCATGGAACCCGATTACGGGAAGCGGTGAACTTAGATTAGCGTTAATCGTCATCTCGTAAATCCCTACGATGGTCGCATACGGTATTTTTCGCTATGAACGGTCAAAGCGTGGCAAACCCTATTGTGGATCGTCCTGACGGTTTGTGCGTTGCGTCATCCCTATTTCGATTTTACCATTTGTTAGCATTGAGCGAAGGCCGATCGGGCACCGCCGATCGGTGGAGGTTTGTCCTAGCGCGTACGGTAGGCGATGATTACTGAGCGCCGATGCAGAAATTGGTCGTCCAAGTGGTCGCAGTAGTCGACGCGTGTCACGGGGCGGACAACAAATATTAAACCAATGGTACGATAGTAATATGACCCAAACGGAGGTGCAGCAATGGCGGCCAACGCTTATGTACTCATCAACGTGGAACCCGCCAGGACGCAGGAGGTTATCGACCGCCTGAACGCCATCAGTGGCGCGTCGGTGCGCGAGGTGCTGGGACCCTACGACGTTGTGGTGGAACTGGAAGCCGGAACGGTCGAGGACCTCACCGAGATCATGCGCCACCGCATTCGCCCCATCAATGGGGTCAGCAACACGGTCACGTGTTTGTGGTTCACCAACATCTAGCCGGGGCGGCCCGTTGGCGCCCGCGACGCAACCCGTTGCCTCATGGGCCAACTTCCCCGCGGCCGCGCGCCTACGCCGCTTCCGCCGCCAGCGGAGCCCGGCGTTCCGGACGCCGCGCCACCAGCATCAGGCACATCGCCATGCCCTGCACGGCCGCCGAGAAAAGGATCAGGATGGTGTAGCTGCCCGTCAGGTCGTATACCACTGGCCCCACGATCTGTCCCAGTCCCAGCCCGCCGGCCTCGAAGGGACGCATCGCTCCGGCGATAGCCCCGTAGGAGTTCCGCCCGAAATAGTCCGCCAGCAGCATGTAAAGCAGCACTTCCAGCGAACTGTGGAACAGCCCCCAGAACACCCCGTAGGCGTAGGCTGCCACCAGCGAGTTGACCTGCAGCAAGGCTAGGGTCGCCAGCGCCGATACCCCCATGGCTGCGATGATGCACCATCGCGGGGTCAGCTTCCCCGCCACCTGTCCCCACACCAGGCTGCTCAACGCCAGGAACGTGCTCACGCTCAGCACCCCCGCCGCCTGCGGAGTGGTCAACCCTGCGAACTCGTGCAGGTAGGGCACCAGGCTGAATCCCAGGCCGGAGCTCCCCGTCACGTTGAGAAATGCGACCATTGAAACCATCCAGAAAGCCTTGGACCGCATCGCCTCTCTGGACGTCCAGCTCACTTCCTCCGCCGTCCGCACCGCCGTCCCGCGCGCCGCGCCGTGTCCGACCGGACCCGACGAAGCGGTGCCGGATTGCCCCGTTGCCGCCGGCGCCCGGGCCCCGTCGGGCAGCAGCCCGATGTCCTCCGGCCGCCGGCGCATGATGATGATCATGGGGATGGCCAGGAACAGGCTGAAAAAACCCAGCAGTCGGAAAGCCATCCGCCAGTCGGCCAACAGGGTGATGAGCGCGAACGCCTGGATTATCAGCGCGCCGCTGATGGGGCGGTAGATGCCAGTGAGGGCCAGCGCGATGTTGCGCCGCCGGTTGAAGAAATTCACCGCCATCGTCCGTGGCACCACGCCGATCAGGAAGGGCTGGCTGACGGCCCGCCCGATGACCGCGGCGATGAAGAACTGCCACGCCGTGTGCACCCCGCCGATGGCCACCAGGGACACGCCCAGGACGATCACCCCGACGGGCATCAGCCACCGGGGTCCGTACCGGTCGGCCAGCCGCCCGGCGAAGGGCGCAAAGACCCCCGACAGCCACACCCCGCAACTGGAGGCCAGCCCGATGCTGGTCCGTGGCCACAGGGTGTCTTCCAGGATGAAGCTCTGCACGCCGCCCAGCACCACGCCCGCCACTGCCGTGGCCACGAAAGCCCCGGTGCCCGAGAGCCCGAGCACCAGCCAGCCGTAGTAGAAGGGGGTGTTGGGTCGCCAGTCGAGGAGAGCCGAAAGAGAGGACGCCATGCGCCTGACACTTGTATCAGACCGCCGCCGCCGGGACAAGAAGCCACGCGTTGCCGGTGCCGCCGGCCGCGTCTATACTTCGCGCAGGATCAGAACCTGTGACACCGCCTGCAAGCATGCAGGGATGACCGCCAGGAGGTGGGATGATGGCTACTGCGAAAGTGAACGGGGCCGAGATTTACTACGAGGAAACCGGGAGCGGACCGCCCATCATCCTTTCGCCGGGCGGACTGCAGGGCAATGCCAGCAGCTACCATCCGGTGATCGAGGCGCTGTCCCAGGAGCACCGGGTGGTGGTGTACGACCGCCGCTTCGGCGGTCAGTCCCGCAGCCCCATGGTGGTGTCAGACGTGGGACATGGTGTGCGACGACGTGTTCGGCCTGATGGACACCCTGGGCATCGAGCGGGCGTATCTCGGCGGCGGCTCCTTCGGGGCGGCCATCTCCCTGGGCTGCGCCGTGCGCCGTCCCGAGCGGGTGCGCGCCATCTTCCCCTCCAACATCGCCGGCGGCGTCATCTGCGACGCTTACCTAGCGGCCAAGCTGTTCAAGAGCATGGACATGGCGGAGAAACGACAGCATCGCGTCGGTGGTGGACGCCTTCGACCCCGACGACCGCTTCTCGCCCTTCAGCCCCGAGTTGGCGCAGACCGACGCCGACTACCGCAAGAACCTGGAGTCCATGAACACCGAGGACTTCGTGCAGGTGATGCGCGACACCATCTACGCCCTGTTCGACGGCCCCTACCTGACCCTCGGCATGACCGAGAAGGCGCTGAAAAGCGTCGCCGTCCCCGCGATGGTCATGCCCGGCAACAACGACGTCCACCCCCGCGGCCTCGCCCAGGCCGTCCACCGCCTCGTCCCCAACTGCCGCTGGGCCGAGGTCCGCCCCCACAGCGAAGAGCCGGAAAAGTACACCAAGCGCGTGCTGGGGTTTCTGGCGGAGGTGGAGGCGGACGGAACGGGGTAGTTTGGGGCATGCTCGTCTACTGAAACCTGGGCAATTGTCTACAGCCACCTGAGGCTACTTGATCGGTTCCGGTGTACGGCGGGGGTCCAGTCAGCACGCCAGCTTTCGTGCACTGAAAGAGATCGGCACCAAACCCAGATTGCGATCGCATTGCCAGCGGCGGGATGACCCCTTCGCGGCCAGGTCGGACGTTCCCTTCACGTTTACCGTATAGGACAGACAGTGTAATATGGTGTAAATTGCTGCTGCACTCGGGAACGAGAACGTGATCGGCAATTCAACTCCCCGGATAATCCGATCACGCTCTTTCGTCTCCTTTAGGCTACACATGCTAAGGTCTGTTGAAATTAACCTTGGAGGGCAACCTTCCAGATTGCTGCTGAACTCCTTTGGTGTCCGTTTCCACGCTGCCAACACCCGACCGGCGCACATCAACCCGGATTTCCTCCGAGTGAACGAGATCGTGCCTAGCGAATGGGTTGTGGAGCGTCCGGTTGTACTGGAAACCGGCCATTCACGTGTGGAGTACTCAAACGGGTTTACTGTGACTGCGGGAGATCGCTTCGTATATTTTTATCAGCAGGGCTTGGTGGATCCCGCGGTTGAGTTGGCAGCGATAGATGTGGCTTCCAGATATTTTGAATGCTCACCAAGATATCTGTCCGTCGATACAGTCGTCATCACCCCGGCCTGCTTGTTGGTAGATGCGGATGACTTTAACACTACGATTGCGTCCCCTATCTCAGGGCTAGCAATCCCATTCGGCGACATCACCCCAAGGTTGTTTGTCCGCGTTTCGTACCGTCTAGAGGACAAGGACATCGACGTGACTTTGAGCGATGGATTGAGTTTTGCTGACAACCCGAACCTGCGCTTCCGCGTAGGTGGCTTCGTCAACTTTAGCCTGACAACGAGCAATAGGTCCGGAATCGTCGCTTCTGTCCAGGACGCCCTAGCCGAGTCGACTACCGCTGTCGACCATTTTTACGAGATCGCGCGACACTTGTGTACGCGCTACCTCGACTTGGAGGTTGGATGATGACTACCATCGATCCAGGATCCCCAATTTCGTCGCCTCGCGAAATGGAACTAGTGGGCGACATGTCCGGGTTGGAGTATGAATACCGTGATCTTGTTTTGGGAGTTGACTATCCCGCTGATTTTTCCAGCGATTTTCAACTCCACCGTGTTGAAGCAAGGCAGTCTGAGCCGGCAAGAGACTACATCCTTGCTTGGGACTTCGGCCTAAACCCGTATGAATCTGCCGAGCATTGGACTTTACCGCTGTCAACGAGGGATTTGGGTCGCCCGAGTGCTGGCAGGAACACGCCTTCCTCCGTCGATGCACAAGCCCGATTGGACCGCGTCAATCGTCATTTTCGGAGGAAGGCTGGTGCCGTGTTCAATGATGACGACGCGGTGCGTTTACTGGCTCGGCTATATGCCGATTCGGTTATCGAGATAGCCGGGTTCAACTTCTGTGAGGACGGCCGATCGTTGGCCAAGCTCACTGCCGCGAACTTCTGTGAGATCGGGGCCAATGGCGTATATATCACTGATCGCGGCAGACAGTTTATCGACACGCTGAACGCCGCATGAACGCACCTCACGACCGCATCATCCAAGCCTCTTCGGAAGCGGCGCAGCGCCTGCGCGAAGGTGATGAAAGTTTGCGACGCATCTTATCGATTGCCGTCTTGGGACCAAAGATGACGTCTGAGAGCGAGGGATATGGCCAAAAGCGACGTCAGATCTACCAAATGCTGCGGGACGCCGGGCATGAGGTGTTTTACCCCGAACAGCGCGTGAACCCTGATTCGCACTGGGCGAGGTCTGAAGCCGACGTCCTCGCCTCCCCAGATGTTGACTTGATTATTGCATTTACAGACTCCGGCGAGCATAGGCGTATTTGGTGAACTCGTAGCGTATTCTTTGGTTCCCGAGATTATAAACAAAACCGTCGTCCTAACGCCCGCAAAATATTACCAACCAGACGAAAGCTACTTAGCGAATGCCATCAGCTATTACCCAGAGAAGATTGTGTACACCGACAGACATTTTTAGCGAATGTTGCCTTTTGAGTGATTGTGCACATATCGTGAACGAGTTTCTCTTTGGTGAGTCTACATTGGCGCGGATTGCAGATTTTTGATGCCGTTGATCTTCGACCGGTGAATTCCATCATACACACCAACGGTCAAACCGGCGCGCGGCTACCTTCTTCCCTACCCCGCCACCACCATCTCGTCCGTCCCCATCAGCGGCGACAGCAGCCTGGGCGCGTCGTCGGTGACCAACACCATGTCCTGCAGGTGCCAGCAGGGGCCGATGTGCGGCTCCAGCGCCACCACCATGCCCTCCTCCAGGACCCGCTCGCTGGACGGCACCATGTACGGCTCCTGCTGGTGCCACCACGCGCCCACCCCGTGCCCCGCCAGCGCCACGTTGCCGTCGAACCCCGCCTCGTGGAAGCTGTCGTTGGCGTAGTGGTAGATGTCCGCCGTCCGCGCCCCGGGCCGGCACCGGTCGATGGTGCCTCGGTAGATGTCCAGCACCACCTGGTAGACCCGCTTCTGCTCGTCTGACGGCGCGCCCACGCACACGGTCCGCGACTGGTGGCCAGGATAGCCGTTCAGGTACGCGACATAGTCGTTGCGGATGATGTCGCCGGCCTCGAAGGCCAGGTCGCTCTCGCCGCCGTAACCCACCGTGTTACGGCTGGAGTTCAGGATGCCGTGGACCCAGTTTGCGCCCCGCCGCAGGCAGCTCTCGACGATGCGGCTGTGCACCAGCCGTTCCGTGTCGCCGGGCCGGACCGTGGGCAGCACCTCCAGGTACGCCTCGTCCAGCAGCCGCGCGCCGGCTTCCAGCGCCGCGACCTCCTCGGGCGTCTTGATCCAGCGCACCCGGTCCATCAGGTCGGTGCTGTCCACGATGCGCGCCCGGGGCAGCGCCCGGCCGATCTCCTCCCACCGGTTCGCGCTGACGTAGCCCTTCTCGAACCCGATGGTCTCCTCCGCCAGCCCCAGTTGCCGCAGCACCTCGGCCGCCCTCTCGTAGGGCGACTCCGCGTAGTCGTCCACCACCTCAATGCGTTCCAGCCACGAGTCCCGCCGTGCCAGCGGCGCCGCGTAGGAGTTCAGCACCATCACCGGCTCGCCCGTCCGCGGCCACACCAGCAGCACCTCCCGCGGCGAGTCGGGGAACTCCAGGTGCCGCGCCAGCGTGCCGGGATACGCGAACCCCGCCAGGTAGGTGAAGTTCTTGCCCGAACGAGCGACGATGGCCGAGACCCCCTCTTCGTCCATCAGCCGGTGCAGTCGCGCCACGTTGGCGATTATCTTGCCGAAGGCGTTGGCCATGACTCTCACTCTCCTCGGGGACGGTTATGTTGATTGCGTGACCCGCCAGACCTCGCAGGCAGACCAACGCCGTGCCGGAGCCGGTCGTCTATCGCTCCGAAGCGGGCAGGAACATCGGCAGGAACACCTGGGGATCGTCCACCGCGGGAACGAAGGCCACCTGCACCGGCATGTCGATGCCGATGTCCTCCGGCGCCACCTGCAGCACGTTGCTGCAAATCCGCAGACCCTCCTGCTCCTCCAGCTCGATCACGCAGACGTTGTAGGGCGTCTGTTCCCTCTCGTGGATCGCCGGATGCACCGGGTGCCGCACGATCACGTAAGAGTACACGAAGCCCCGGCCGCTGACCTTGGTCCAGGTGTAGTCCAGCGACGAGCATTCGGGACACATCGGCGTCGGCAGGTGCCGGAACCGCCCGCAGTCCGCGCACCGCTGGATGCGCAGCTCGCCGTCCCGCGAGCCCTCCCAGAATCCACGCTCGTAGTCCGGCACCCGCTCCAGGTCTGGCAGCGGCACGCCTTCCAGCGGCGCGGTCATGGGCCGGGACCTGGCGGTCTGCTCTCCTTGTTGGGTCATCGAATCTCCTCGCTATTCCCGAAACAATCCGGGGGCCATTCCCGTGCTATCCCCGGCGGATTATCACAGCCCCGCTCAACTGGGCTACGCTGCTGCATGACAGGACCCGGTTGACGGTCTTGTGCGGCGGCTGCGCCGTGGAGTCGCCCCGGATCAGGCGCACCGCCTCCTGCACGTGGGTCAGACCGTGGATGTACGCCTCAGAGTGGTTTCCGCCGTGGGTGTTGACGGGCAGTGCACCATCGAACCGGATGTTGTCTCCCCCATCCACGAAGTCCTTGGCCTCGCCCCGGGGCACAAATCCGTAGGCCTCCAGGTTGATCAAGCAGAACGGCGTGAAGTGGTCGTAGAACATCAGCGCATCCATGTCCGTGGCGTCCAGCCTGGCCCGGGCCCACAGGTCGCGCGCGGTGTTCTCAGATTCTGCAACGGCCAGGTCGGGACGGTAGATGATCCCATCGTTGCGGGGGCCGGAGCCCTGGGCCGCCGCCTCCACCAGGGTCAGCGTGCCCGAGTGACGCAGCTCCCGTGCCCGCTCCGGCGTCGTCATCACCACCGCGGCGGCGCCGTCGTTCTCCTGGCAGAAGTCCAGGACGTGCAGCGGGTCCACCACCATGCGGGAATTCTGGTGGTCGTCGATGGTGATGGGCTCCCTCCGCAGCGCCCGTGGGTTCCGCGACGCATGCTCCCGCAGGGTCACCGCGACCCACCCGAAGTGCCGGCTGGTGGCCCCGTACTGGTGCATGTACCGCCGCACGAACATCCCGAAACGGTGCGCCGGCGCCATGTTCCCCCAGGGCACGGCAAAGCTGTCCGCCCCGCCGGCGATCCGCTCCGGTCCCCGGGCCCGGCCCAGGCGCAGCCCCGAGCGCAGGTTGGCGGCGCGGAAGCAAACCACGTAGTTGGCATAGCCGGCGGCGATGGCGGCGGCGGCATGGCCCACCACCGCGTTGCCCGCGCCTCCGCCGTAGGACACCGATTCCCAGTGCCGCAGGTTCTTGATGCCCAGCGACTGCGTCAGCAGGGTCTCGTGGTTCGACTCCATGTCGTAGCGGATCAGGCCGTCGATATCCTGCGGAGCGATGCCAGCGTCGTCGCAGGCGGCCTTGATCGCCTCCGAGGCCAGCTGCAGCTCGCTGCGGCCCGAGTTCCACGAGAACTCCGTTTCGCCGATCCCGACGATCGCCGCCTTGTCCCGAATGCCGTTGGTGTCGGCAGGAATGATGTGGGGCGTCATGGCCGGCTACTCCTCCTCCCAGTCCACCACCTGCCGCTGTTTCAGGTCATGGATCTCTGCGTCGGTGTACCCCAGCTCACTGAGGATGGGGCGAGTGTGCTGACCCTTCAGCGGGCCCGGCCCGACCCGGCCCGGCGTTTCCGAGAAGTCTATCACCGGAGCGTACCGCCAGAACTCGCCGTAGCGCGGCGCCTCCACGGGCGTGAGGAAGCCGTTCTCGCGCACGTGGGGGTCCTCGTTGAAGAAGAAATACATCCCCCGGTCCTCGGCCTTGACGCACGCCACGTCGGCGGCGGTGAGCAGCTGCTCCCAGTGCATTGGCTCTGCGCCGGCGAACACCCGGCCCAACTCGTGGGCCAGCGCGTCGTCGTGCTCCGCCCGCGTCTCCGGAGAGGCAAACCGGGGATCATCCCGCAGGTCCGGTCGGTCAATGGCGCGGCACAGCGCCTCCCACTCGTCCTCGAAGGGACAGGCCAAAAACACCCACCCCGTCTTCGCCCGGTACAGGCGGTAGAGGGCGTGCAGCCCGTGTCCCTCCCCGTCCGGCAGCGGGCGCGGCTCCTTGCCTTCGTGCCAGTAGAAGTCGTCGATATTGGCGTAGGCGTTGGCGGCGATCATGGTGGACTCGACGTACTGCGCCGTCCCGGTGCGCTCCCGTGCATAGAGGCCCAGCACCAGGCCCACGGCGTTGACCATGCCCGTGGTGTGATCGGCGGTGCCGTCGTTCGCCCGCTTGAGCTTCCTGGACACGGCCGCGATTTCATCGATGGACATGGCCTGCTCCGGCGGCGGGAAAGCGTCCCGACCCATCTGGGCCACGCCGCCCCCGGACACGGCGCCGGCTATCGGAGCCATCGACGGCCGGTGCGAGTAGGGTCCGGTAGAGCCGTACCCGCCGGCGTACAGGTACACCAGCTTCGGGTTGATCCTGGCAAGCTGTTCGTAGCCGATACCCGTCCGCTCCGGCGCGCCCGGGCGCATGCTGTGGAGCAGCAGGTCGGCCTTTGCCGCCAGCTTGCTCATGATCTCCTGGCCCTCCGGCGTCTTGAGGTCCAGGCAAATGCACTCCGAGCCTCCCATGGTTCGGTGCACCGACATCGGCATGCCCCGCCGGCCCCAGTCGCCGCCGGGCGCTTCGATGCGGATGACCCTCGCGCCCAACTCGGCGACCAGGGCGCAGCCCAGCGGCCCGTTGATTACCGTCCCCAAATCCAGCAGCGTTATCCCCTCCAGTGGGTGCTTTGGCATCGCCTCCCTGGCCCCGTTGGAACGACTTCCGGCGTCGCCGCCCAGGCGGGCCAGCGTCTCCGCCGTGTGCTGACCCAGCGCCGGCGCCGGCCCCTGCGTGCTGCCCGGCGTCCCGTTCATGTTCACCATGGGGCCGAGCTGCCGCGTTCCGCCGACCCCAGGGACAAACACGTCCTGCGCGTTGCCGTTATGCACGATCTGAGGATGGTCCAGGGCCTGCTCGGACGTGAGGTAGGGCTCGGCGGCCACGTTGCCGGCTTCACCGAGGAATATGCCCATCCACTCGTCCAGCGTCTTCTCCTGGACCTTCTCCAGCATGATCCGTCCAGGGCCGCAACGGCGTCCTGATCCAGGAAGGGCGCGCTCTTGAATCTCGGGTCCTCGTATATGAAGTCCATGTCCAGCCAGTGCATCATGGACCGGAACAGCCGCTCCACCACATTCCCCAGTTGGATCCATTGGCCGTCCTTGGTGCGGGCCGGCAGGTACCCCGTGGGGTTGGGACGACCGATGCCCACCCTCGGGTCCGGCGGGTAGGTGTCGGGCAGGTTCTCGATCATCTGGCCGTACACCCAGGACACGTGATCGTAGGTGGTCACGGCCTTCAGCATGCTGGTCTCCACCCGCTGGCCCCGTCCGGTCTTTTCCCGCACGTAGAGAGCGGACGTGATGCCTCGAACCAGCGCCGTGGCGCTCGCGTGGCAGACCCCCTGAACCACCACGTAGTTGGGACCCTCCCGGGGATGCTGCTCGGCGAACATCATCATCCGGCCGCTCTTGGCGGCCACCACGCCGTCGTAGCCCTTGTAGTTGGCGTAGGGCCCCTCGGTCCCGAAGCCGGTCAGCGTGGCATACACCAGCCCGGGATGCTCCGCGCGCAGGCTGTTGTAATCAATGCCCAGCCGCTTGGCCACCCCCGGCCGGAAGCTCTCCACCACCACGTCGGAAAGCCGCGCCAACTCCCGCGCGTTATCCCGTCCCTCCGGCGTTTTCAGGTCCAGGACGACGCTCTTTTTGCCCCGGTTCCACTGGATAGATCCCGGCGAGTTCCGGAACTTTTCACCGCCCGGAGGCTCAACCTTGATGACCTCGGCCCCGAAGTCGGACATCACCATGGTGGCGACGCCGCCGGCCCGCCCGCTGGTGAAATCCAGGACGGTGATTCCATCAAAGACCTGCGCCA
>CASHTH010001025.1:0-18586 GCA_030341885.1 Geodia barretti | reverse complement strand
ATTTTCTTTCTTTTTCTTTTTCTTTTGCTGTAATCCCTGGGGTTAGATGGCCGAACCGGTAGGATGGTAGGAAGTTTCATAGTAGCGGGTTGTTGTATTTTGTGAAGTGTTTGCATTTCCTGTTTGTTTTTTATTTGCTTCTTTGTCACGGCCGCTCGCCCCTGTATAGAGTCTAGAAGCGGTGTTTGGGTTTTTGTGTTTTTGCTTAGTTTCTAATGGACGGGCCGCGTCAAAGTCGGGTTGGCAGTCGTTCCCCTCGCGGATGCCCCGGCCAAACTGGTAATACATCTGGCCCACGTTGTAGACTTCGCCGCGGGGCATTCCTTCCAGCACGTAGGTGTATTCGGGTGGGATGGGCACGGGTCTTTCAAGCAGGTTACCCGCCCTGTTTGAAGCCCTGCCTGCAAGGGGGACGCCGTCGTGGTTAGGAGATTCGTTGGACGAGGCGATGAGTGTCCCTTCCCGTCCGTATATCTCCATGCGGTAGCCGCTGCCTGCCCACGGGTTGCTGGCGACGTGTACAGACGCAACAGCGCCGTTGGCGAGCTTGCCGATGAACAGTTACGTCTACGGTTTTGGTGAGGTTACGTCCACCATCTGATTTGGTGTGTCGGTCTCGAACCACTGGTCGGCCTGCGTGCTGACTACTGAAGAGACGTGGCTGAAGACGCCCACGACGAACCTAAGGGCGTCGATGGTGTGGCCGTGGGTGATGGTGAGCGTATTGGCTCCCAACTCCTTGTCCGTGATCCAAGCTCCGGTACAGACTCGCTCACAGCCATACCACCGGCAAGGCGCTAACGTGCAGAGACATGACTTACAGCACCACGTAGCCCGCAGCCACCAGGTCGTATAGATACCTAACAGCACCAGCGGTTGTGCCGCGGGACTGGAGACCGACCATGTTCCTGATTCCCTTGGCCCGCGCAAGGTCGGCCATCTCTTGGGCCTCGGCGGTGGTGCGGCCAAGGGGCCATTCGGTATAGACGTGCTTGCCCGCGTTGATAGCGTACGACACGTGGCTCGTAGTCCGATTCGCGAAAGCTTACTCGCAAGCAGACCGCCGAGACAGGGACGTCGATGCCGGGTGTCGCCAGTCATCTTGCGCGGTAATCGTCGAAGCGAAGCTAGCACGAACTTCGGCGGGACTCCTCGCGCTTCTCCATGCGGTTGTGCAGAATGTCACGCACGTCAGTAGTCAGCACGATCCACGCGGGCTGGACAACCAGCGCGGGCCAGTGACAGACCAGACCCACAGCCACGGTGAACTGTTGGCGCACGAGTGATGACCCAAGCGATCTTGTCGCCATGACGTCCTCCTACAGAATCCCGGTATCTACCATAGGCCCTATACGCCGGGAGACTTTGACGCCGGGTGTTTTGTAAGACAGCGCGCGTATATGGTTACGATACGCTTGGCTGCTACCCGTGCGAGCGCCCCTCAAGGAGTAGAGGACGACTGCCGTACGGAGAGAACCACCGACTGGCTATCCGATGCTGTTACAGCGCTGAAGCACACCCTTGAGCCGGATATGCCCATTTGCGACGCCCATCACCACTTCTGGGACTTTCGCATGGAACGCATACCCTACCACCGTTACCTATTGCACGAACTGGCGGCGGACCTGACATAAGCGGAAACGACAAATGCGGCAGACAAGCGAGGCGAGAAACGGGACGGCGGGAAGGGTAGGATCGAGCGTGGAAATCCATCAAGGGGAAAGGAACGGAAGGGAACACTGGAACGACAAGGAGACACAAGAAAGAAGTGGAGAAGGGATAGTTTGAAGTGGCGGCCAAGGCGGTCTCGCGGCGGCCAGCGCCACCGGGCTTTTACGTGGTCGGCCACAAAGCTCGGGCTCGCCATCATCGGCCACGCAAACCTTAACCTCGGCGACAACGTGGAGCGGGTGCTTGACGCCCTGCAGGCGGCCAGCCCCAACCGGTTCCGCGGCATCCGGCAGTCCGTCGGATGGGACCCCCACCCGGAAATAGAAAATCGCGGCAGTGGAAACATCAACTGCCAGCAGAAGGAATCGTCAGGCCGGAGCGAGGGGGTTGGCGTAGAGGTTAGTGTAACGCGACAGCAAGCTTCCTAAGTGTCGGGAAGTTAACTAAGTGGAGGCGAGGTGGGAAGAAGGACGAAACGAAGGATATCTGGGCGAAGAAAGGACAGGATACTAATAGAAAAAACAAGACGGACGTATGATGCGAGGTGGTGAACCCGGGCAAAACACATATGGAACCAGGGAGGACAGAGAGGTTTGGACGGCCCTTGGAGAGACGGGGGATAGGTACCCTGGCAAAGTGAACCAAAGTCCGTGCGTGATGAGCTCGGCGGCGGAGTGGGCGCAATACCTCTCGATTACGGTTTCGACTGCAAAACACCCGGGAGAAGCCTATCGGCTCCGAAGAACTGGCGGAGGCATTGTCCCCCCTTATGACCTACTGCATCGACCAGTTCGGGTTGGCGCGGCGGGTCCCCAGAGCGGTGCAGACTCGAGAGCAACTTCCTCGTTTCCCTCGACAAGGTGTCCACTCTTAGCCACGTCATGTGACACGCGTTCAAGCGTATGACCAGCAGCTATTCCGCCTCGGAAAGAGCCGCGATGTTCCATGACACGCGTTATCGCGGTCTATAGTATCTACGCTGTAGGTGAGGTCCTTGGAAGGAATCCCCAGGACTGCGGTCGTCTACAAAGTTAACATCCAAGCGCTCAGTTTTGAGATAGTCTCTTAGGAACGGTTGTATCCAACGAAGACCAATAAAACGGACGCGGTCCACAGTTGTACCTATCCCCGTGGTTGTGAGGATGTGAGGTGCCCTCGATTCCAGCTAGGTCCCTATTGATGCTGTTACCTGTCAGGCTGTTGTGCTTGGCATTCTGCCTTTTCCTGTGTGCCCTCCTGGCCGGCGGCGAAGTCCTGGCGCAGGATGTTGACAGGCATGATGACACTATCGACGCCGCTACGGATTTGACGCTGGGCGATTCGGTACACGGAGTCATCAACACCGCCGGCGACGTAGACTACTTCCGGTTTGAGATACCCGGCGAAACAGCATCGATCGACGTTTGGATTTACACCAGCGGGTCCACCGATACCGTCGGGTCCGTCTATGACGACGCTGGCGCTTTGATGGCAACCAATGATGATAGTGTTCTCGCATATCAATCGCGCAATTTTTTTATTGGCAGGAATCTCGGCCCGGGAACTTACTACATCTCCGTAAGCGCGTATGAGACGGCGACCGGCTCATACATCTTGCACACTACTACGGGAGACGACCAGGGCCGTCTCATAGGCGACGCCACCGGCCTCACCATAGGTGTGGCTGTGGACGGGATCATCGGGCCCGCGGGTGATATAGACCTCTTCGAGATAGACCTTTCCACAAAAACCGGGACCGCTGACGTCGTCATGTACACCTCCGGGAACGTCGATACTATAGGAGTGCTCTTCGACTACCGAGGCGTGCGACTTGAGGCCAACGACGACAGTCCCTTATCCGACGGGGCCGCCGATTTTTTTGTCGGGCAGACCCTTGACCCGGGGGTCTATTACCTCGCCGTTCTAGGTTATCGCGAGAGAACGGGTCCTTATCGGCTTTACGTCGAAGACGTGGCAGACCAGAGCGGCTACCGCACCAGCGCCGCCGCACTGGCGATAGACGATTCGGCATACGGCTTTATCGGCTCAGGCGGCGACGAAGACTATTTCAGACTCACTCTGTCAACGGCGACCGACGTATGGATCTACGCCGTCGGCGACACCGATACCGTGGGGGAGTTGCTGGACAGCAGCGGAACACTGCTCGTATACAACGACGGCAGCGTCTACTCGGAGGGTCGCCTCAGCTTCTTCACAGCGAAAAAGCTGGCGGCGGGGACCTACTACGTCGCCGTCAGCGGGTTTGCGGGAAGAACAGGGCCGTACCGGATCTATGCCCAAGCGGTAGCTGATCAGGGCAACGACACTTCCACGGCTGAAGAGTTGACCCTGGGCGCTCCGACAATTGGCCTGATAGACCCGGTCACCGGTACACTCCCCAACCGGACCGCCGATGAAGACCTGTTCAAGCTCGAACTCGATACGGCTGCCGAGGTCCTTGTCTACACTACCGGAGAGGTCGATACCGTTGGAGAGCTCTTTGACAGCGACGGGACAACATCATTGGCCGCTGATGACGACGATGGTGATGATGCCAACTTCCTCATGCGGAAAGAACTCGAAGCCGGGACCTACTACATTCGGGTCAGAGGCTACCAGCAGGGTCGGAAAGCGGCGGGTTACAGCCTTGTTTCGCCGAACCGTGAGGGTCTTTGAACCTTGGTGGAGCTGCGGCGGCGGGCACCATCGACCAAGGTTTTGATGAGGAGTACTACAAGCTGGTGATATCCAACCCTGCCGACGTTTGGATATATGCCTCGGGCAGTCCCGTCACCAACGTAGTTTTGGACACCATTGGAGTGCTGTATGACAGCGACTTCAACGGGATTGCGTTGAATGACGACAGCCTCATCCTGGACAGATACCGCGCTTTCCATATCCGTCGGATTCTTGCAACCGGGACCTACTACATCAGAGTAAGGAGTTTCGGGACACGAACCGGCGGTTTCGCTCTACGCGCGGAAACCGCAACTGACCCCGGCGGAAATATTGCCTCCGCAACCAGTCTGACCCTCGACTCCCCAACCCTTGGGACAATTGACACTGCCACCGACGCTGACTACTTCCGTCTGTACCTCAGCAGGCACACCAACCTGTACCTCTACGGCAGAAGCACGGGCGATTCACTTGTATTCGGTGAGGTGCTGGACAGCAGGGGCAATAAAATCAGCGTAAATGAGAGAGCACTGACCAATGGTTTCGAAATCGGGGACGACTTCTCCGCGGGCGTTTACTACGTCAGGGTGATATCTGAGGCACCCGTAAGATACACGGTCCACGTCCTGGAGGATGCCGCCTATACGAACTTTGTCAACGATTGTCAGCGGCAGACCGGAGAGTTGGGTGACGATCAGTTTGGAGATGACCTGTACTCCTGCCAGTGGCATTTGGAGAATCGAGACAACGAAGATCAGGACATAAACGTCGAACCCGTTTGGGACGGAGGCATCACAGGAGAAGGCGTCAACGTAGCCGTAGTTGACGACGGCGTGGACCATTACCATGAAGACCTGTCCGTCCAACGTCAACAAGAATCTCAATCACGACTACACCGGAAACGGCGACGTGCGCGGGTCCTTCCAGCACCACGGCACGGCGGTGGCCGGCCTCATCGCGGCGCGCGATAATGATATCGGCGTGCGCGGCGTCGCACCCAGGGCGACCATATACGGGTACAACCTGCTTACCGGACCAGTCAGCTTAAACCAATTGGATGCCATGAGTCGTAACCCAGGCGTAACCGCCATATCCAGCAATAGTTGGGGAGGCGTTGACGATCCAGGCTTGGTGCGAGTGACCGCGTTATGGGAAGCCGTTGTGAAGACGGGTGTCGAGAAAGGCTACGGAGGAAAGGGGACCTTTTATGTGTGGGCCGCCGGCAATGGCGGAGACAACGGAGACAATTCCAACCTTGAAGAATATTCAAATTACTATGCGATAACCCCGGTTTGCGCGGTCAATGACGACGGTATCAGAAGCTACTATTCCGAGGAAGGGGCAAACCTGTGGGTATGCGCTCCATCGAACGATTTGAGGCCGGGCCATCAAGGTATCGTTACCATCGAGAATTCCGACCGGTATCGTTACACCTTCGGCGGCACCTCCGCATCGACTCCCATAGTTTCCGGTGTGGCCGCTTTGATGCGCGAAGTTAATCCGGAGGTGACGTGGCGTGATTTGAAGCTGATTCTCGCCAACACTGCACGAAAGAATGATGAAAGGAACATCGGATGGCAAGACGGCGTCTTCAAGCATGGGTCGGACAGTGAAAGGTACCACTTCAACCACGAGTACGGCTTCGGGGTAGTCGACGCCAAGGCCGCGGTCGACCTTGCCAGAAACTGGACCAACCTGCCGCCGCTGAAAAGTGGAGAAGTCGCATCAGGAAGTCTGAATGCGCGGATTCCCGACATTTCTTCTCCAGGCAACCCGACAACGGTCACCCGCACGCTTTATCTGAACACGGATTAGAGTTCACCGAGTTTGTGGAGATCAAGGTCTCTTTCCAACATTCGTCTTTCCGTGACCTTAAGATTGAGTTGGAGTCGCCTTCAGGAGCCGTCTCGAAGCTGGTCGACCCCTACGAAACCAGTTCTCCTATTCCGTTGTACGGTGAATTTCGCTTTGGTTCGGCAAAGCACTTGGGCGAAGATCCCAACGGCCGGTGGAAGCTCAGAATAACCGACCACATTTCGGGCGTGACCGGGTATATGAATTCATGGACCATCAAGGTCTACGGGCACGAACTTACCCCTACTGCTCCCACTCTGGACTCCCTGACCGCCGGAGACGACTCCCTGACTGTGGTTTGGTCCGCGCCTGCCGTCGCCCGCGGCTCCAGCCCCACGTCCTACGACCTGCGATACATCCCTACGGAGGCCGATGAGACGGTGGAGGCCAATTGGACCATCGTGGAGGGTATATGGAGGACTGGCGGCGGCAATCTCAGCTACGAACTGACCGGCTTGGCAGGCGGATCGCAACACGATGTTCAGACACGGGCCGTCAACAGCGCCGGAGCCGGTGCTTGGTCAAACATGCTAACCGGTACCCCCAATATTGGGATGAGGGACTGTTCCAATGATGGCGCGTTGACAACATTGGCCGGCGGTCCGGAGTTGCTGACCGACTGCGACGCTCTCCTGTCCTTGCGCGACGACCTTGCGGGCTCCGCGGGGCTAAACTGGACCGCGGGACTGGCCCTCCACCGGTGGGACGGAGTGACGCTGGGGGGAAATCCGCGGCGGGTTGTGAAGCTGGAACTTGGCGGTAAGGGGCTGGCGGGCCAGATTCCCTCCGGTCTGGGCGGTCTTACGGGCCTTAGGGAACTGGACCTGTCGGACAACGACCTGACCGGAAGCATACCTTCGGAGTTGGGCAACCTGACCGCCTTGACGGAGTTGCGTCTTAACAAAAACGAGTTGACCGGGTGGATACCGACGGAGTTGGGAAGTTTGACCGGACTGGCAGTACTCGACCTTTCTGAGAACAATCTGACCGGGAACATGCCTTCGGAATTGGGCAGCCTCAATCAATTAGTGAAGTTGTACTTGGAACAGAACCGGTTCACAGGGGAGATACCGTCCTGGCTGGGCGACCTCCAGGCCCTGGAGGAGTTGTACATCTCGCAGAACGGGTTTACCGGGTGCATTCCCAAAGAGTTGCGAAACCTGACCGACCACGACCTCGCCGTTGCCGGTCTGCCGTTCTGCGACGTTTTACTGAGCGGCCTGAGCATCAGTCCGGGGACATTGACCCCGCAATTCGATCCCTATCGTACAGAATACACAGCGGATGCGACCGCCTCCCGGACCACGTTTACAGCCACCAACGACAACGGCGCAACCGTCGGGTTCCTGGATGTGAACAGCACGGCGCTTGCGGACGCCGACGGCGCATCGGCGGGGCATCAACTCGACTTGGCGGAGGGCGACACTACCATCAAAGTTACAGTGGTGTCGCAAGACCAAGCGGCACACCGCACCTACACCATCGTGGTGACCTTGGATGATGTGGTTGGCCGGTATGACAAGGATGGCGACGGGGCGATCAGCAAGGACGAGGCCATCACAGCGGTGATTGATTATTTCAACGGCATCATCACCAAAGAAGAGGCGATAACGGTGATCATCGCCTATTTTTCCTCATAGAAGGCGCAGGGAGGGCGCAGGAACGTCACTTCCGCACAGACGAGGGACGTAGTTCATGCGCATGGAAGTATAGGAACGTTGCTGTCAGCGGATGACTGGGATTCCCGCCCCCGCCTTCGCGGGGGTGACGTTCCTGCGCGGGAATGACGAGAGAATGAAAAGGCCTTGGTTCTCCGTCGGCATCCCGTTGACGTCCGTATTTCCGGTGGGTATACTCCGGCTACTGTACGCAACATTATCCTGTGAGGTGAGCTATGAGGCGTATGCTTGTTCCGCTGGTGTTCATAGTCGTAGTTGCGGCCGCGGGTATTATGGGCTCGGCCCTGCCTGCTTCCGCTGACGTAACCGCGACGCCGTTCAAAGGCCTTGAGGAGTGCTCCGCCAACCAGATGTAAGGCGTTCTTTACATAACGGCGTGACCATTGCCCCGCGCATCATGGATGAGTGGGGCTTTCTGTTTGTAGAATCCTGTCAGCATCCACTACAATAGCCACACTTTCAGCGTCCGTCGCCTCAACGCACTTATCGGGAGAGAACTATGCGCGGCGTAACCTTCAAGGGAAACCGGGAAGCGGAGATTCAAGAGTTTCCGGACCCTCACGCCGGACCGGGCGACGCGGTTCTCAGAGTTAAAGCGTCAGGGCTTTGCGGCACTGATTTGCACCGGTATCGTGGCGCCGCTCCCACGGTCATGATCACCGGGCACGAGCCGTGCGGCGTCATCGAGGAGTTGGGGCCCGGCGCGCCGCCGGGGCTGAAACTTGGAGACCGGGTAATGTGTCACCATTACGCCGGTTGCGGCGTTTGCGAAATCTGCGCCATGGGCTACGAGCAACTGTGTCCCAGCGGCCGGATTACCTTTGGCGGCGGCACCGGCCACGGGGCCAACGCGGACTACATACTGGTCCCCTCGCGGACGTTAGTCCACCTGCCGGAGGAGTTGTCCTTCGAGGAGGGAGCGGCCATCTCGTGCGGAACCGGGACGGCGTGGAACGGTCTGCGGAAGATGGACGTTTCAGGCAGGGACACGGTGGCGGTGTTCGGGCAAGGGCCGGTGGGTCTCAGCGGCACACTGTCGGCGAAAGCTATGGGAGCCAGGGTGATTGCGACGGACGTGGTCCCGGAGCGGCTGCAACTGGCCCTGGACATGGGTGCGGACCACGTGGTCAATTCCGCCGACGTTGACGCGGCGCAAGCCATCCGCGACCTGACGGGAGGCGCCGGAGCGTCGGCTTCACTGGAAACTTCCGGTAATCCCCAAGCCAGGAGCCAGGCTCTGCAGTGCCTGCGCCCGTTCGGCCGTTGCTGCTACGTCGGAATCGGCGGCCCAGCTGAAATCGACTTCAACCGCGACATCATTTTCAAGGTGGTTTCCATCTACGGTTCCTGGACTTTCAGCAAGTCTGAACTTATTGAGATCGCCCGGTTCTTCGTTGAAACGGGCGCCCCGCTGGCCAAGCTTATTACTCACCGCTACTCCCTGGACCAAGCGATCGAAGCGTTCCAGACCTTCGACGGAGCTACAACAGGGAAGTGCGTGTTCGTTTTTGATTGATTGGCTCGTTGGGAGTCTCCAAATGTGGGAATCGGGTACAAGCGGAACTACTAATAAATGGAGGTAAACGCATGAAGTACGATGTAATCGTTGTAGGAGGCGGGTCGGCGGGTTGCACAATTGCCACTCGGCTATCCGAGGACCCAAATCGTTCGGTGTTGCTGCTGGAGGCGGGGCCGGACTACCCCGATTTTTGATCAATTGCCGGAAGACCTGAAGATGGGCAACAACGTGTGGCTTTCAGCCTACGGCCCGCACAACTGGGGTTACACCGCCCAGATAACACCGGAGCAGCCGGAACTGGTCATTCCCAGGGGGAAGGCAACGGGAGGGTCCAGCGCGGTCAACGGGCAAGTACTGTTCCGGGGGATTCCGGAGGACTACGACCGATGGGCCGAGTGGGGCAACGACGAGTGGAGCTTCGTCAACGTTTTGCCCTACTTCAACAAGCTGGAAACCGACCTGGACTTTGGCGGCGGAGACTTTCACGGCTCCGACGGGCCCGTACCAGTCCGGCGTATGCCCAGGAGCGAATGGCTGCCCCACGCCCAGGCCTTCGAGCAGGCCTGTGTGGCGGAGGGGTACCCCATCGATGAAGACCAGAACCATCCTGAGTCCACCGGCGTGTCGCCCAGGGCCCGCAACACCATCGACGGCGTGCGAATGAGCATGGCCATTAATTACCTGGACATAGCCCGCCACCGGCTGAATCTGACTATCAGGGCCAATGTCACGGCCCGCCCGGATTCTATTCGACGGCAAAAGGGCTGTGGGTATCGAGGCCGAAAGCGGCGGTGAAGTGTTTACGGTAGAGGCCGACGAGATCGTGGTCAGCAGCGGCGCAGTGGCGTCGCCCCAGCTTCTGATGCTCTCGGGAGTAGGCCCGGCGGAACAACTGCGCAGCCTTGGCATCGAAGTAGTGCACGACTCGTCCGGGGTAGGTAAGAACCTGCGCGATCATCCATCCGCGGCAGTGCTGTTCAGGGCCGTCGGCGAGAAACCCGACGTTCAAGCGCCTGTGATCCAAGTCGGCCTGCGCTACACCATCGAAGGGTCGGACCTCCGCAACGACATGCAGTTGAGCCCGATGTTAATGACCAGTGAGCACCGTCCGGCCCAAGTGGAGATCGACGACGATTTTGAACTACATCGGTATGAGCGCCAGCCTGCAATTGGCCCTTGGGCAGGGCGAGCTTACACTTCAGTCGACGGACCCGCACGTCCAGCCGTTCCTGAACTATAACTACTACCAAGAGGAAGAGGACCTGCGGCGTATGAGGGAAGCTATACGAATGTGCGTACGACTGGCTGATCATCCGTCCTTTTCCAGTATCGTCATGGAACGGGTGATGCCGACCGATGAAGAACTGTCCTCAGACGAGGAACTTAACGCTTGGCTGCGCAGGAACTCCGGCACATCGCACCACATCTCCGGCACCTGCAAGATGGGGCCGGACTCCGACCCGATGGCGGTGGTGGACCAGCACCTGAAGGTCAAGGGCATCCAAGGGTTGAGGGTTGCCGACGCTTCGGTCATGCCCGACTGCATACGCGCCAACACCAACGCGACCACCATTATGATAGGGGAAAAAGTCGCCGACTATATCAAGGACGGGCGGTAGTACAGGAGGTTTCAACGCAGAAGGCGCAAACTGATTCGAGAGTATCTGTGCTCTCGGCGTGTTCTTTGCGCCCTCTGTGTTTAATCGGCTTATGAAACGCAGCACCGAACGCATACTCACGACCCATTGCGGCAGCCTGCCCCGGCCGGAGGCGCTGGTTGAAATGCTAGGATCGGTTTCCCGGGGGGAACCGGTCGATGAAGAGGCGTTCCGTTGGGCCGCCCGTCAGGCCACGGGCGACGTCGTTCAAGCGCAAGCGGAAGCCGGCGTGGACGTAATCAATGGTGGAGAGCAGTCCAGGGTCAGCTTTTTCCACCTACGTAACCCAACGTATGTCAGGCTTTGGAGGCTCCTGGACCCGGCGGGGGCACCGGGACCAGAACGAATTCCCTACTATCGGCAGGCCAAGGGCCATCCAGTTGATGCGTGACGTTCCAACCTGCGTTGGGCCCCTGTCTTACCAACGGTTGGACTTGGCAGAGACGGAGTGCGACGATCTGCTGGCGGCCGTGCCGGAGAAGGAGGTCCAGCCCCAGGAGTTGTTCATGAGCGCGGCTTCGCCGGGCATTATCGCGTTGACCATGAAGAACGACTTTTATGCCAGCCAAGAAGACTACGTTATGGCCTTGGCAGGAGAGATGCGGAAGGAATACGAACTCATCGCTTCCAAGGGGATCATCCTGCAATTGGACTGCCCTGACCTGGCCATGGAGCGGCACGTTTCTTACCAGGATGAACCTCTTGAGAAGTTTCAGGAGTTAGTCGCCCTCCATATCGAGGCCATCAACTACGCCATACAGAACATCCCCAAGGAACAGGTGCGCCTGCACGTTTGCTGGGGAAACAGCGAAGGCCCCCACCATTACGATGTGCCCTTGCAAGACATACTGCCATTGCTCTACCGGGCCAACGTAGGCGCGTTGGTTATGGAGATGGCCAATCCGAGGCACGCCCATGAGTACAAGGTCTACCAGCAACACCCCCTGCCGGAAGGAATGCTGCTGGTGGCCGGAGTAATAGACACCAAGACCAACTACGTGGAGCATCCGGAAGTGGTGGCGGACCGCCTGCACTTGGCCGTGTAAGCCACGGGAGGCGATCCTACACGGGTGCTGGCGGGGACCGATTGCGGGTTTGACACATCCGCCGGTTCCAACCGTGTGGACAAAGGGGTGGTGTGGCTAAAGCTCCGGTCGATGCGCGAGGGGGCCGAGCTTGCCAGCAAGTCGCTCTCCTGGCCCGGGCGCAACTGAAACCGTAAAGCACAGGGCCTTTTCATTTTCCGGATTGGGTTAAATGGGTCTCGTCTTTCCCGCGAAAGCGGGAACCTACACGACCGTGGCCTATGGCAACCTTCTCGTGGCAGGACCATTTGGATTCCCGCCTGCGCGGGAAAGACGAGATAATGAAAAGGCCCTGCCGTAACGCAGGAGTTGTTTGACAGGGGTAACGGATTACTCCTACACTACTTTCGACTTCATCCACGGGCGGCCAAGACGAGGGCCGCTGCCAATGAATCTCAGTCAGGCCGTGAGGATTGCTGTGCAAGTCATAGAGAAGCGTTACACCGAACATCGAATGAAGGTCAACGGACTCAACATTCACTACACCGACTGGGGCAATCCCGATTCCCCGCACATGTTCCTGGCCCACGGAGCAGTGGCTAACGCCATCTACTGGGACTTGGTTGCGCCCGCTTTTCAAGCCGACTACCACATCGTGGCGGTGACCGCGCGGGGCAGGGCTAAGAGCGACTACTCTCCAACGGGCAGCTACACGACCGAAGATTACGTGCAAGACTTCCACGAACTCACTATGGCCCTGGCATGGAGAAGCTCACTTACGTTGGGCAATCGATGGGCGGGAAGATCGGAATGACCTACGCCACCATGTACCCGGACCAAGTGGAGCGGATGATACTGGTAGACATAGGCGGAGATAGCACCGGTTCGCCGTCGGGCGACCCGATGTCGAACCGACCGGAAGTGTATAACTCGACTGAGGAGATAGAAACCTGGCTCAGACAGTTCGACCGATTTGCCAGGATAAGCCGGGAAGCGATGGACATAGTAGTCAAGACCGGCTTCCAGCAACTGGTAAATGAGCAATGGGTCTCCTCTTTGGCCAATCCGTTGGCCCCCCGCGAGCGGCCGGTTACACCTCCCGTCTACGATGTGCTGAATAGAATCCAATGTCCTACCCGGCTGATACATTGCCTGCGTAGCGACCTGATGGGGCCTGAGATAGCGGCCAAGACCCGGGACGCCATTCCCAACTGCGAACTGGTGCAACTGGACTCCGGTCACTTGCCTCACTTGGAGCGGCCGGATGAGTTCATCCGGGTAGTCAAAGAATTCCTGGGGGAGTAGCCTGTCGGCAATAACGCAGTCTCGCTTTCTTGACCAGCCCGCTCAGCCCTGTTCGGACGTCTTGATGGACTTGATCCAAGGTAAAACCTTGGAGTTCCACTCAAGACGTTCCCGCTGTGATGACAGGCGGGGAGACCACTACGTCCTGTTGATGTCGCCCAGTGCCGCACATCTACATTACCGATAGCAGATCCCCGGTGTTGGCTGCTCAAGGGTCGTTCCCGATATGGTAATGACGGGCTTGGCTATCCTGGTCTTCGGGTTCTTCCTTCTGACCATCGTCATAATCCCTTCGGGCAACCGCTTGGTTATCGGCTCACGGTTGCCCCGTATTCATACCTTGGACTCCCTGATCCAGTACCCCGACTACCGGATGCTTTGGACCGGCAACTTCTTCGCCAACAGCGCCCAGTGGTTCCAACTTCTATCCATTGGCTGGCTGGTACGTGACCTCTCCGTGGGTTCGGCCAGTTCCGCAGTCCAAGTGGTGACGGTAGGCGGCATGGTAACCCTGCCAGTACTTCTGGTTACTCCTTGGGGTGGGGTCCTGGGAGACCGGCTTAACCGTCGTAAATTAATTATGACCACCAATGCCGGCATGGCGGTCCTGGCCGCCGCCTTCGCCCTGCTGGTGGAATCGGGGCTGGTCCAAGTATCCCATGCTTATCTATACGTACTGCTCAGCGGTGTGGGGCTGGCCATTGTGCAACCGACCCGGCAGGCCCTTAATGGCTGTCGCCCAACGAGGACGCGGCAGCCGCGGGGAGCGCACAGTTAGGCCACCGCCTAAAAGCCGTGAACCAAACACTCGCGTGTACGACCAGTCACGCTAAAAGGGGGGACCCCGCTGCATGATAGGGCCTTTCTCGGCGGAATTCGTGTGTGAGGAAAATGTTCGGCAATGTTGGGGTTCACTTGGAACTTCGTGTGGGGAGAAGGCAGGCCTTACCTTGGAGTGGTTATTGGTTTTATCACGATTGAAAAACGCCCTAATCAGGCCCCAAGAGAGAGCCCTGCAGAACCCCAACCACGGCGCCCCACCGTCCAAGAGGAATAGGCCCCTGTCAGCGACTTGGTGGAAGGCATCCGAATGTAGACGTAATCACGGAAAGGCGGAGACACCAAGAAATCTCTGAGAGGGGGCAGAAGGGGGACTGATGCCTGCCATCCTTCCACGCGAATATGTTGCTGGGAATGGTAGCCAACGTGGTGATCCACCCGGTTCTTTTATGTTGGCCCCTGTTGTCACCGCCCGAAGTTTGCTCACCAGGGCGCGGACGTTGGCGGGTATTTGCTGGCCGCCAGCGGGTTCGGCGCCTTGGCGTCGGCAGACCTAGCCACGCGGTGGGGGTTTTGTTTTCAGGAAAGGAAAGGTTGGCAATAGGGTTCCGTCGTGGAGGCGCAAGGCTGCCAGTCGCAGAACGCACTCACTCAGACGATGTTCGCTCATCTTTAAACGAGGCCTTAGGGAGATGCTGTGTGGGCGCTCTTCCTGGTGACACGCCGTTGTTTTTAGCCGCAGCGGTGTGGAAATATAAGGCTTGTGCAAACGCCAACCGCACGGCGAGCGGCACCCGTGGTATGCCAATTGCTTCGCGCCGGGAAAGGCTGACGCCTAGCGGATCCATCGGGACTTCAAAAATACTTCATGGGATCGTAGGTGTTCACCAAGCACTTGCTCAGAATAGGTGGGTGTCCCAGACTACAGGGGGCATCAACGAGAACCTCGGTAAAAGAAATCCAGGCGATTGCCCGGCAGGGATAGCGGTTGGGACGATCAGTGGTGGGAGCCGTTGGTACCATCGAAGAGCACATAAGGACGTACTTCCGTACCTATTGGGCAAGAGGAATTGCGGAGGGAAAAAGCTTGGACTCGAACGGCAGCTCGTTTCCTGATACCGCAAGCCGCCGTACCAATAGCCGTTACATTCAGAGGCGGCGTTGAAGGTCAAGATCCTGGTTGCAGAAGTCACAGAGGAGTAGCATGATTTCCGAACATAACCGCAAAAAATCTCAGCAGCTCACCAACGGAAACCCGTTATACATATTATTGACACGATATCGACGAGGAAGAGGCGCAACGAGGGGAAATAAGAATACACGCAGTCACTATGAATAAAGACACGCAACTGTCAGCGAATGGCTCTGGATTCCCGCCTGCGCGGGAATGACGGTTGGGGTGCGGGAATGACGGCTGGCCCGTGAAGATGGGGGGTGAACTGTCGAATTGTCTCCCGTGACTTTGCACAGGGACTGACTTGGAGGTAGAAGATGATCTACGATGTAATTGTGATCGGAGCCGGGTCGGCTGGCAGCGTACTTGCGGCGCGGCTTTCGGAGGACCCCGCCCGTTCCGTGCTGTTGCTGGAGGCGGGGCCGGACTACCCGGACCTTGATCTGCTGCCCGATGAACTGAAGCGGGGCAACAACCTCCTGAGATCCGCCTTCGGGCCACACAGTTGGGAGTACTTGGGCAACATTACCGAGCGGCAGTCCGCTGCCATACCTATTCCGCGAGGGAAGGTGGTGGGCGGCTCAGGCGCAGTGAACGGCCAAGTGTTTCTGCGGGGGATACCCGAGGACTACGACGGCTGGGCGGACCAAGGCAACGATGAATGGGGCTTTGCCAAGATGCTGCCGTACTTCCGGAAGATGGAGAGCGACCAGGACTTTCGGGGCGACTTTCACGGTTCCGACGGGCCGATCCCGGTGCGGCGATACCGCAGGCCGGACATGGTCCCGTTTGCCCAAGCCTTCTATGAGGCCTGCTTGGCCGAGGGGTTCCCGGAGTCACTGGATGAGAACAGCCCCGATGCAACCGGCATAGGTCCCGTGCCCTTGAATCACAGGGACGGTGTCCGGATGAGCATGTCCCTGGCCTACTTGTCCGAGGCGAGGCACAGGCTGAACCTTACCATTCGCGCCAACGCGCCCGCCAGGCGGATACTGTTCGACGGTGCGCGGGCGATTGGGGTGGAGGTCGAGAGCGGCGGGGAAAGGATGACAGTGGAAGGGAAGGAGATCATTCTCAGTTCCGGCGGCATAGCCTCGCCCCAGTTGCTGATGCTCTCCGGCGTGGGGCCTGCCGCAGCCTTGGCAGACGTCGGTATCAACGTTGTCCACGAGTTGCCCGGCGTGGGCCATAACCTGCGCGATCATCCTATGGCGATGGCCCTTTACGAGTACCAAGGTGAGTTGCCGGACGACACGGAGGCGATGATTCAGACGTTGCTCCGCTACACCACCGAAGGGTCTGCCACCCGGGACGACATGCACGTAGGCGTACTTTCGCTGGACCCGGCACATGTGCCGGAGGGGCTGCCGCTGGATATTGGAGGCAAGTGCATCACCATTTACTCCAGTGTCCAGAACGCCCTCAGCGCCGGGGAGTTGAGGCTGCGGTCCAGCAACCCCGACGATCCTCCGGTGATGGAGTTCCGCTATCTCAGTGACTCATGGGACTTACAGCGGATGCGAGAAGGGGTGCGCCTCTCGGTGCGCCTTGGCGACCATCCGGCGTTCCGGGGTCTCATCACACGCAGGATTTCCCCCGATGACGCCGACCTGGCCTCAGACGAGGCGTTGGATGCGTGGCTGTTGGACAACATCGGCACCCAATACCACACGTCAGGGACCTGCAGGATGGGGCACGCCGCCGACCCGATGGCGGTGGTGGACCAGTACTGCAGGGTGCACGGCATCGAGGGACTGCGGGTGGCGGACATTTCGGTGATGCCGGACGTGATTCGCGCCAACACCAACTGCACCGCCGTCCTCATCGCCGAGCGGGTGGCGGACTGGGTCAAAGAAGGCAGGTAATGACTACGAGGCTAAACAGGGAGAGTAGCAATGGAAGTTGAATGGATGAACCATACCGGGTTCGTGGTAAGCGATATGGAAAGGTCCCTGACCTTCTATCGGGACCTGCTGGGACTCAAAGAAGAACGAGACCAGATTCTGGAAGGGGAGTTCATCTCGGAACTGGCGGGATATCCAGACGCGCGGCTGCACATTGTCTACCTTGGCACGGGGGACTTACGGCATTCGGTGGAGATTATCCAGTACCTCAACCCTCCGGGGACAGTGGTGGCCATGCCGGAGCGGCACCAAGTGGGGGCTTCGCATCTGGGTGTCATAGTGGACGATCTGGACGCCTTTTACGCAGAGCTTTCAAGCCGGGGAGCCCGGTTCGTAAGCCCGCCGGCGATACGTCCCGGAGCGGTATACCCCATGGCCAGTAAGGGCTGTTACATGCAGGACCCCGACGGCAACTGGCTGGAATTGCTGGAGAGGCCGCCGGCGCCAGAGAGTCCCACTCAAGCCTGACGGCCTGCGGCCGATCAACCGCCCATGTGCAGCCGCTTGACGCACTCGTCGTGGACCGCGCCCAGGAAGCCGGAAACGTAGTGCTGGTGGCTGAATTCTAACTCTTGGGATTGGGCGCCGGACTTGGCCGTCTCGTAACATCGGACGGCCTCGGGGTTATCGTAAGGGAAGGGTATCATACCCATGTAGTACTCGAAGTCGGATATATCGGCCCATGCCACGAGTTCCGGGAGCGTGGCATGGACGCTGGCCCAGTGTTCACCGTCGTTCCTGCCGCGCAGAAACGACCAGTCGGGTGTGTGCATGGCCTTCCCAGTGGTCTAGCCGAAGACCTGCTCGGCGATGCGGTCCATTTCCGAGAGAGACCCTTCGCCCGAGTCCAAGGGTAGGGGGATGGTAACCCTGGTGGCCCCGGCGTCCTCATAACGGCGGACGAGGTCCTTGTCAGGATTGATGTTGCAGACTATCAACTGGATGGAATCAGGGTCGCGACCGGCGGCTTCCGCCAGTTCGTCCAGGCTGGCCCGGCCAGCTTTCACCTGCTCTTCGGTAACCCGAACCGGCATCCAACCATCGCCCCAGGCCACGACGCGCTTGAACACGTTAGAGGCGTAGCCGCCCAGGAAGACAGGCGGGTGGGGCTGTGTGCGGCTTGGGAGAGCATATGACCACCGGGAAGTCGTAGTAGCGGCCGTGGAACTCGGCTTCGTCCTTGGTCCAGAGTTCCTTCATGGCTAGTATGGCTTCGCGGGTCTGACCCCAGCGGTGCTCGAAGTTGCCGCCCATTATTTCGGTCTCTTCCTTCAGCCAGCCTGCGCCGATGCCGAACAGGAACCTGCCGCCGGAGAAGTGGTCCAGGGTAGCGATCTGCTTGGCCTGCATTATCGGATTATG
>CASHTH010001024.1:0-20354 GCA_030341885.1 Geodia barretti | reverse complement strand
GAACAACCCCCCCCTTCTGAAAATGGTTCAGTAAATTTTACTCCAAAAACTAACTCTCTGTGCAAAAAGTTATGGCCGTGCAAAATTTCTCAAGTACACGCTTGTAATGTGCATGTGTGAAATGAAAATGTGTTTCTCAAATTGTGTTTTCTATGTACTACCACTCTTTTCGTCATAACTCGGTAATGGTACATGCAATTTGAAATGTTCTTATATCATATGTAGAGCAGGTTCTGCCCTACATGTTGACAAGAAAACAGGAAAATGAGTACCAGGTCTAAGATGATTACAGTAGACCGAACAGATCCCAGATCTTTAAAAAGAATGTTTAAATGACCAAAAAGAGATTACCTGCGGTGTGTAGCCAAAAAGTCTCATATCAACCGCACACAGTGCACAGGTGCATCTTAAACTAGTCCTACGTTTTACACCCAAGAGAAAAGCTTAGAACCACATTTACTCACTTGTTAGGAGACAAAGTTAGCTCCAGGGGTGTCCCACGAGACCTGGGCGCGAAAATTGCTCTTTCAAAGTGCAGCTACCCGTGCAAGAGAGATTGAAACCCCGTCGTTATAGTTGTTTCCGTGGCGGATATGGTCAGCGCTAATGCTGACATTGCGGCCTCCGCACTGCTCGCTTTGTAAGTAAACAACAACTTTTTGCTGGAAAAGGGAAGGAGCCAATTGCACAAATCAATTAGAAGCAAAAACTTAGTTTAGTTAATGTCTCCAAGCTTCTCTAGACGCTCTTCATTTAGAGTCCAGTGAACATCTCCAAGCTTCTCTAGACCGTCTCCAGTTAGAGTCCAGTGAACGTATCCAAGCTTCTCAAGACCGTCTCCAGTTAGAGTCCAGTGAACGTCTCCAAGCTTCTCCAGACCAGCTCCTTGGAACTCTTCACAACAAGTTCACCAAATCAAAGGGACGTGCAAATCGAACTGCTCGCGTTGCATTTGTTTTTTAGTGGGCACAATACGGCAAATTTTTTTAGCGGCACTGTACACTGGATCTGTACCTCACTGCTATGCAATTCCACAATTGGTGAATATTGGCTTCATGGTCCCCACAAAAAGGTAGCTTCCAATCTGGTTATATCACTGTGGTCCATGTGCTGCATTTCTCTGCATGTTATTGTTACTGCACTACTGACAAGACTTATCGCTACTCAGGTCCAACTGTTGCAGCCTTTTGATTCCTGACTGGATGAAGAAACTCTCTGCTAGTTTTGTGGAATAGCAATGTTACTGTTTTTGTGTCAATGTTGAATATACATTCCCTGGCAGCATTAGAAAGATAGGCAGACTGGTCCTGGCGAACAGCTATTTGGAAAGCCTAAATCGGGTATGTTGGCGAGGCCTGCAAAAAAAGGTCGCGTGCAACAGCCATACTTGTAACACACTGTTAGGAAAGCACAGTTAGACTACGGTAACCGCAATTGACCAATCAGATTCCGAGTTTAGAGGTAACTATTTTTGTTAGTTACCTCTTCCGCCGTAACTATTTCGCGGCCCTGCGGCACTTTTTTTTTATTATGCGTATTGCCCATGGCAACCACGCCTTGAATTCGAGAGACGCTGTGCGTGCGGAAGGCAAACGGAGCTTCCGGAGAGGTTCTTTCTCACGAAAAACCAGGTTCTCCGTCTTCTAGTAGGAAGCGGTGCATGACTACAGGGCCCTAGCTACAGCTCGAACCAGACGCGCACGCTAGAAGTGCGAGAAGCACCCAGCGGCCCCACCTACTTTCGCGTTTGCGAGCCTCGCCGCCTAGAACAAACACTCTACTGCTGCTATAGCCTTGCTGGTATAGTCGTTGTTGTACGCCTGCTCGAACTGGCTGCTGACAGCTGCAAATAGCCTGTCTACTTCCAGTTCATCCTCAGCAAGAAAAGCTCCATAATCTGTGACCCCAGAAAGCCGTCCATCCTTAATGTAGCGTGCGTTGTTATGCATTGCTAGCGCCTGCGCTGTAGTTTAAGAAGGTTATATGCATTGCCTTGGGAACTACGCGCTTTAGTTAGCCTCGGGGCCCTGGTAGTAGCACCCTCGCTGCACTCGGGGCGCCGACAGCCCCAGGGCCCTCGGTTCACTAAACTGCGTAGTTCCCGCAGCTCCGCATCTAACCTATATTTAGTGTTCCCTATCGACATGTTCCGTATGCATAACAGCAACACTCTAGTGCCACTAGTTCACGAGATATTTACACTCAAGCAAACCTGCAACAAGTTGTCAAAACCTGAAGAAGTTTTTACATGGCTGGAAAACAGATTGTGTCAAAAACTAACTTTTGCCCATTGCGGGTCGACTGAGCTCTCGGCACAAGGAACGCTGTTGTGTATTGATTGATAGAGTTTATGTGCACAATTCGCATGCACAGATATAATTTATGGTCCGGTGGTCTAACCCATCAAAAGAGCCTGTTTCTTGTAACTTTACCCCTCCATGGTGCACTGAACTGGGTCAACATAAAAAAAGTACTGATTGTGCATATTAGGCTTTTCACTTTCTTTCACGAAGGTATATAACAAAGGTTCACTAAAATCACCATTATATTTTTTACGCGCTTTTATATTTCTTAGTTTGTATCATAGACTGTACTGTAACGCTGCGCATGGGCACTGAGGATTAATTCCTTCCACTGTGAGGAAATTTGGTATACTTCAGTATTACAAACATAGCCAGTAACAAAATTGTAAACTTACCGCACCATTAAACTCCAGTGCATGCACCAATGATAACCGATCTTCAAACTCTACATAGCAAAAACCTGTGTGATAATGAGCATCATTAATTATTTCTTGGGGAACAATATAAAGAGCACTTCAGCCCATTGGTAGTCAGGTTATGTACAGTAAGGTCATGATGAACCTCTCTACAGCACTCTTCTCCCATACTCATTAAGCATGTGCAGCAAACTGAGGCGTCGTGACTGGAAACCCAGTTTACTATGCAGCGAGCTACAACACCAAGACAAAAGCTGGTCTTCCCTATGTACAACTTCCAGCGGTCGTTGCCTTGTATCTACACACTCGCACTGGCAGTTGCCACGTCATGTGCCATCAGAAACCCCCACATAACACCTCTACGCCATGAGCTGCCAGAAATATTCTTAGTTGCCCAGTAGATGATATCGGAAGAATGTTGGAAGTTCATATCTTTCGCTTTTCCTCCTAACTTTGAATATTCGATTTCCAGTAACGACACCTGAGTTTGCACACCTTGAGTTGAGGAAAAAAAGTCGGTTCTTTCTCTTTTCTGCCTGCCCAGTGATATCCAACATTCTTCAGATAGGAACCAACTAAATGCTATTGTGTATATACTATATGGCGGGCAAAGATGAATGGAGCTTCGTACAAATTTCATTACTCACGTATTATGCACTAATGTGTAAAACCCTCGGCACAATAGCAGTGCCTATTTCCTCTTACCTACAACACGCATACGCATGAAGTACCGGTCATGGCATTGGAACACGTACTCAGTGTTGTTCTTGTCACTTTAACACACGCTAGCTACTTTAGCAGGCAGTTTGTGGTAATGCTAGTTAGACTGGATACTCTTCTTCAAATTACATTCATGCCTGCATAGTGCAATGAATGGGCAAAAAGCAATTGAGCCAAGCCTTGCTACATCTTTTTCACTTGTGGTTTACGACATAAATACTTAACAGAGCAGTTTCAGGAATCTCGCTTTATATTTATCTGTTGCACTAAGTCTGTTGGTATCGGTCTTTAACTGCCTTGGAGCCTGTAGCGCTAGAATCCTTCTGCGACAAGAAGAGATAGACAGAAACACTTAGTATTGTTACCCAAGTTGCACAGAGGGTTTAAGAGAACTTGCCTTTAAACCTATCTGTTTCTCGGTCTCGAACCAGTCGAACTGTCTTTACCTAACAGAATAAAAAAAGCTTGTAACGAAATAATTTTCTTGAGGGGTGGTACGTATAAAGGGATAACACATGAACTGCTGCAAGCATGGTATTATACTGGTAAGATGAGAACGTCTTCATCGCTTCTATCCCTCATCGAGAATACACCCGTGACTGGCATTGATGGGCGTGTTCTGCTCCGCACTATCGCCAAACCTACACCCAACTCAGTTGGGTGGTCTCAGTCGGGATCGGATGGTTCAGAGCATGCCCAGTAAGCAGTTCAATTGTAAAACTTACGTCACCCATCCTTGCTTATATATATGTGCTTTCATTTGTGCTTACGCTATGAACAAAGGTTCACCAGAGAGCCAAAATAATGAAAAGCACTGAAGTGCAAACCCTCGGTGCATTGTGACGCGCACGCGTGAGTAAACGCATGCGCTGTATCACTAATCGATGGGCTGGGTTTAGTTTCAGCTGTTACTCGTGGTCTCTTGTCAGCTCGCGCAGAGTCTGACGGGGGCTAACTACACTACTAGATAGCATGCGAGAGGCGATACACGCCCTGCGTTGCATCTTCTGGTGTCTCCGAGGTACGCAGAGCACGCGGATCGATCAGACCGCGGTAAGCCTTCCCGTCCGTTGCGTATTTGCATATTGGCTTTTTCGCGCTCTAGCTCTGCAACGGAGCATTTTGAGAGAAAACCCCACATATTTTCTGACCTTCGTCGCCCGTTGGGTAGATGGTATCGTTTCTGGGACGAACAGACATTCGAGAGGTGAGATGTAGAGTAACAGACAGACACACAGACACATGGACAGACCCAAGTACTGTAACCCTCGCTGCGCATGCACACCGAGGGTTAATTATGTTGCCAACTACATGTATAACTTTGTAGGCATATCTGGCAAACGCCAAGTTCGCGCCCTGATTAGTACAGAACATGTGATGGGTTTAGTTGTGTTCAGAGAAACAGGGAATTAACTCTTTCGTGGGCGAAGGCGCATTTATGCGCCCTACGTAAATCTGCGTGTGTGGGCGAAGGCGCTTTCTTGCGACCATTGTGAAAGCAGTTTGCAAAGCTTCTTGCACCCTGCTCACGCTAGTTTGCTTGGTGGAGGTTGTTACATCACTATACTACATGATAATGCCAGCTACCTTCTGCTTGGACCCAGAGATGACAGCTGAAAAGCTTTCTAACGCACCGTGTTAGTACCACACGCTCGAAGGTAAGCCGCTAATAGTGTAACACTAGCTCAGCGGCAGTAGAGAAGGCGCCTCACCCGTTCACATAGAGAAAGAGAAGCAGTTGCGCACGCAGCGTGTGACACCCCCCCAAGGCCTCTGTAGTTACTCCAGGGGATTTCCTCACTGTGAAGATATTTCTTCTAGAACCTACGTGGGTACTGCATTCTCGTTGCTTCGCATTTGCGCTACGAAAAAAACCTTGTTTCGCTCCCCCGCTAGCGAGTCTCTACCGCGTTTGCGGAGGGCGTGGCACACGGAATTCACAACTGAACGGAAACGGAATGGAACGATAGTGAACGGCAAACGGAAAGAAATGGAACGAAACTGGAAACGTTTTTTTGACTGCTACTGTACCAGTGGCTTTCGACATTTATGGTCGGCCTGGGTGTGGCTTTCCTTTGATGTCTTCATCATGGAAACTGGTACTATACGCGTATATGCTCTGCACTAAAAGGTTAGATACTGGATGTGAGGAACCTACGTAAATTCAGAACCTGACGACGGAGCACCGAGGGAATGTCGCCTGAGAGTTTCTAAAATTACATAAGTCCCTTGTGTCAAGTGTCAAAGCTACAGAGGGTTTAAAAAATGTTTCCAATTTCGTTCTGTTCCATTTCGTTGAGCTTCCGTTCCCTTCTAAAACGCTGTTCATTTATCGCTGGAATTCGTTCCGTTCCATTCCGTTCCGTTTAGAATCGTTGCCATACATGCGTTCGCGTGATGGCCGTCATTCGCGAGATGCGAAGGCCTCACTGTGAAGATATTTTTTCTAGCACCTGCGTGCGTACTTCCTTCTCGTTGCTTCGTGTTTGCGCTAAGCAAAAACCTTGTTTCGCTCCCCCGCTAACGAGTCTCTACCGTGTTTGCGGAGGGCGTGTCACGCGGAATTAACAACTGAACGGAAATTGAACAGAAACAGAATGGAACGATAGTGATAGGCAAGTAGAAAGAAACAGAACGAAATTGGAAAAGTTTTTTACTCCTACTGTATTTTTATTAAACAATGAGTTACATACTCGGTTTGCTCTGCCTAGTATTCTGGGTGTATGGTCTATGTATCACTGTCATTTGAGTACCAGGTATACACCTTCTTTGACAAGCTATGTAGAAACTAAGAATACGAGAAACAAGTGTTGCCACTCAATTGTGCACCCTAACCTGCACATCATGAAATATAGCATCGAGGTCTCCCTGGACAGTTTGAGGTGGCAAGTTTCCCACAAACGCTACGAAAGGAGGTTCACTCGGTACTTCAGGAACACCTTCTCTAGATGGACTCCACTGTGATCGCCCTTTCTGGTGACCAGCATAGCTCCGAGCTGCTGCACTAAAAGCAGAAAGAAAAGGTTAATACGTAATATGAAGGACGATTATTTAAATACACCACCTGAGTCCCTCGGCGTGCATGCGCAGCGAGGGTTACTGTAGTTGGGTTTGTCTGTCTGTCTGTCTGTTACTCTCAATCTCACCTCTCTGATGTCTGTTCGTCTCACAAACGATGCAACGTACTCAACGGGCAATGAAGGTCAGAAATTTCGAACAGTTTTCTCTGAAAATGCCCCGTTGCAAAGCTAGAGCGCTTCCAGCATTGTAAGGCAAATGCCGGTAGTCGCCATTTTATCGCTGGCGGTTAAAAGCGCATGCGCTTATATTTAGCACAGGCTTACCTCGACCGGGTTCGCTTGCTCTTGAAGTCACAACGAATGGCGTGTATCGACTATCGCGTGCTATCTACAACTGTAGCTAGCTAGCCCGTGTCAGACTCTCTGCGAGCTACTTCGCCGAGGGTTTGCACTTTAGTGCTTTTCATTATTATATGTTAAATAGTTGGCGCTGAACTATAGGATGAAAGATCAATGAATCCCTCCAACATGCATTTCTTTATTTCACTGTCCAGGTCCAAACTGGAGTCACTTGTACCTCACAGTATGTTTACCAGGCAGGGGCTCAACAAGGAACTGGCAGTCCAGTCCGTCTTCGGGTTTTGTGCAGTGGGTTCTTTCTGGGAGAGCAAATCCTTGATATTATAGTAGTCATTGTTGCAAGCTGTTTGTACACGTGCAGCAGCTAATTTAATGCTGCCTTGTGTGGTCTCTATCACTTGGTATATAGTGTGGTAGTATTTTTGAATATAGCGATAAGCATGGTATAAACCCCACTTGTTCATCTTCTTAAACCCCAAAACCAAAGCAATGAAACGTATAAATGTATCAGAGCGTCATCCACATAGAAAATGCCTCCAAACTCGGCGAGAATTCCTATGTAGGCCTTCTAAAAACACCAGCAACAACTCTCGGGCCCATCTCCAGCTATACATACAGTACGTAAGCCCAACGCATCCATACATGCCTTCAGTTTTGCATGCGAGGATCTGCTCATACGCGACTTCACGATTTTCGTGTTATATATTCTTCATCATCATCATCGTTTCTTCAGTAAACCTGCTACCGCCTTACCAGAACTAGCTGAAGCACTGATTTTCCCACTAAATGTCTTCACAGTCAACGGAGGTATTAACGGACATCAAGCGATCGTTTTCTTCTGACATACATCTCTACAATAAATCATGGGGCTCTTCATGGTAGACACTGAACGACGCTATTTGCTGCTAACTCAGCATGCACAGTGTGGGGGGTGTCGGTGTGCGCACGCGTGAAGTCTGCGCAGTGCGTGTGCGCGTGGTGCAGTGAACAGTTTCACCACAACTACATCTTTCTTGTTGGGGTTTGCCCCAAGTTGAAAAATGAGTGCATCAAGTGGAAAAATCATTTCTATAAAATGAAAGGAGATGTAGGTATGTCACATCATGAAAAATAAAGGGAACAAGATGCCTACACCAAGACAGTCATTCATAACCCCATCCCTACATCTTTGTTTCTATCAAGATCCGCACTTCATGTACACATGCGGATGTTAAGAGGTTTTTATGTTCTTTCATTGCTTAATGCATTCATGACCAGAAACATTACTGAGCAAAACAAAGATGTAGGGACGGGGTTATGAATGACTACCTGTCTTGGTGTAGGCATCTTCTTGTTCCCTTTCTTTTTTATGTGACATCGCTACACCCCCTTTCATTTCATAGAAAAGATTTTTCCACTTGTATACATGTCTGATAAGCAGATGATCAAGGTCAGTTGCTTGTTTAGCCCCAGGCAATAGTTATGAAGGGTACACATGTTCGTGTAATTCACATTGTAAGAGCTATGTATGTGAAAAGTGAATGAAACCTTGTCTACATCCAACCACCAGCAAAAAAAACAACAATTATGCAGCTACAAAAAGACTCTGGCAATGTACTATAACTGGCCAACAATATATCATACGTTTATTAAACTTCATACACTGTGTACTGCAACTTCCCCATGACACTTAGAGATTTTATAAACAACAACAGATAGCATCAGGCACCTTTCATTAATTATTTCTTCCCAAACGTGCATGCATGGAGATCAACTTGGTAGAAACATGTAATACATCACTCTATCATTACAACAGGCAACTTTATTTCACTTCTCAAACTTGCTGGTAGAATGTACAGATATGAAAGTAGTAACATAGGGATGGTAGAAAAGGAAACGAGACAAGATAGGAAAATGTGAACACACTGATATCCACAAGCCCATCGTACATTGACATGGGTAAAGGATGAATTCGAGTTTTGGCTCGGTACTGGCAACGCCTTGTGGGGATGAATCTCATTAGTTCAGAACCACAAGCGCCGCGCCTGAGCAAAGCCTTGTGGGGATTAGTTTAAAACCAAAAGTGCTGCGCTCAACTTTGCCGTTATAAACTCGTGATGCCAGAGAGAGAAGTTGCAGTATGCTTTGCTGATGAGGGCTAACAAGCCCGAAACAGCTGTCCAGAGCTCCACATCTTTTTTCTCTTGGCATCACATGGTCTATTGTTACATGGGTAAAGGATGAGACATCCACCATTATGCTTCAGCAGGAGGTAAGCTTGAGAAGACAAGGGACAATGTTCTACGCAGTGGAAAAGTGCCTTCTTTATACGGTGAAACAAAACCATTATAATAGAGTTTGACAGCGGCCCACCAGGCAACAATAAGGGTTTATGTTATGGGGCTCAGGGCGTCAGAGTGCTTACAATCTGTCTGTAAACCATGATTTATCCTTGTTTTGCCTACATTATCACTAAGTACGGTAGTACTTAGTATATATGGATGGGCATGGTACCACAGCGTCATAGATGTATGTGGCTATGATCACTAAATACGGTAGTACTTAGTATATAGGGATTGACATGGTACCTAGAATCATAGATGTATAGGGCTATGATAGGGAGTTTTGCTCATCTTCTTCTTCTTCTTCTCCTTCTTCTTGTTCAGATTCAATACCCATAACTCAAAAACGAAACAACATATAGTAATGAAATTTTGTAAGAATGTAGATATCCATCACCCGAAGAGACTGGTCATACTTATTTCTTTGTAAACAACAACAAATAGCCCCAGACAATACATTATAAAGGGATCGCATGTGTCAGTATAACTCACAAATGGTAAGAGCTATGTGAACGAAACATTGTAGACATAATGTATTCAATTACCAACATAAAAATCACAACAATACATGTTTGTAAATAACAACAAATAGCCTCAGGCACTTTTCTTTACATTTACTTCTTCACTCCCCAACGGTAGCATGCATAGAGATGAAACTTGATATGTATGCCTATTATATCATTTCTATGACGATTACCTGTTTCCATGACGACTGCATTTTGTTTGAAAAAGCCTCAGGCAATTTTCTTTAAAACTACTTCTTCACTCCTCAAACTTGCTAACTGTAGCACGCATGGAGGTGAAACTTGGTGCGCATGTGCTATTACATCGATGCAAATGACGATGGACAACAACAATAGCCATCAGGCACTTTTCTCTAAAATTACTTCTTCACTCCTCAAACTCGCTAACTGATAGCATCATGGAGGTTAACTTGGAGCGCATGTGTATTACATCGTTTCCATGACGACCACAACAACAAATAGCCTCAGGCACTTTTCTTAAAATTACTCCTTCACTCCTCAAACTTGCTAACTGTAGCACGCATGGAGGTGAAACTTGGAGCGCATGTGTATTACATCGTTTCCATGACGACCACAACAACAAATAGCCTCAGGCACTTTTCTCTAAAATTACTTCTTCACTCCTCAAACTCGCTAACTGTAGCACGCATGGAGGTGAAACTTGGAGCGCATGTGTGTAACATCGTTTCCATGACGACCACAACAACAAATAGCCTCAGGCACTTTTCTTTAAAATTTCTTCATCACTCGTCAAACACGCTAATGATAGCATGCATGGAGGTGAAACTTGGAGCGCATGTGTGTAACATTGTTTCCATGACGACCACAACAACAAATAGCCTCAGGCACTTTTCTTTAAAATTTCTTCATCCTCCTCAAACTTGCTAACAGCAGTACACATGGAGATGAAACATGGTATGCACATCATTTCCATGACGACAACAGGCATTTTTTCTCTAGTATTTTAATTTTTTATAGGGGCTTGCCCCATTCGAGATAATACGTAGTAGTATATAAAAATGAGTGGAGACAAGTAAATTAAAAATCCTGCGAATTTAAAAAAAGAGGCATATAGGGATCGTATAAAAAGAAAGGGAGACAAGATAGGGATGGGATACATGAAACATGGGTAATGAACAGATTTCAGTATGCTGACACCCCCAACCCCATCACACAATCCCTATATTGTTGCCTAGGTGAAGTATTAAACATTCACCAATACAATACTCAGAACTTACAATACACTACTGAGTAACCAACACCCTTATAGAGTCCAAGTGGAGTTTAAAAGGCAATTGGGCCGTATAAATGTTACTAAAAACAACAGGGACACGGTGAAAGAACGCTTGATTTTAGCCCCTATAAGAGTATCACACCAGGCAACAATATAGGGAGTACGTATAAGAGCAGCACACACACATCAGGCAACAATATACGGATTGTGTGATGGGGTAGGTGTGTCAGCTTCATGTATCCCATTCCTATCTTGTCTCCCTTTCTTTTTATACCATCCCTATAATTATGCCTTTTTTTTAAATTTGCAGGATTTTAAATTTATTTGTTCTATATGTAGTACTTATACCACGTCTACTAGCGTGTTATAGCAAAAACCCTAATGAATGTGTTGAAAATCCCGAGGGTGCAGCACATTCCTGAGGGTTTTGCGGAAACACCCGCAGTAGGCGTGGTATAAATAATTTATACCATGGTAACGGATTGCGTCATCATTTTCGGACCATATTTGGGCACGGCTGTGGACCCGCCGCCATTTTTAGCTGCCAGGTCGATTGGACCGAATGCTCGTTCTCTTTGACGATTGCACCACTGCAGGCATCCTTAGTGAAAAGGTATGCAGATGAGAAGGTTATGAACCGCCTAGAACTATCGCGGTCAGTCGTCCTTCTCTGCCGAGTCAAGAAGTGAGTAAACTGACTGTGTACAAGACTGAATACTAATTCGTTTAGCGGTCCAGAAAAATTGTAGGCAGAAGATAAACCTGGAAACGAGTGGTTTCACCATGTATGTAATCTACCCACTGATGCTTCGTGCATGCTAAATTCGCTACTTATTGCTAGAAAGAACGAAGCTAACCTTCTGTACTACGAGCAGCTCATCACACGGCCGTTTTCAAGGAGAAAAGTCGTAGGGAAGTTCTAGGACAGTACTCAACGTGCGTCCGATATCACTTCCTGTACAGGATATCCTATATATTCTCCGGTAGATATGTTGGTGGTTATACTGAATAAACTGTGGGCGGCGCCTTTGAAAATATGCGCAACCGTGGTATAAACCATCACTACGGTCCTCCTTTTCAAAATTTGCATGGTTCGTAACCCCTACGGAACAATGACAACAGGCCGTATATAAGGGTTTGCTGCTTTTTATCCGCGACCGCATTGCATGGCCTAGCCAACCTAAAAAATTCTCATGTGTGTTAGGAGCAACAACAAAAGTCCCTCCTCCTCCTAGATCGAGAAGGGGGTGCCTATGTGCCTCAAAGTTTCCTTTCCAGCGGCCCAGTTTTAACAGGTACAGTAAGAATAAATATATATCTACTCACGGTTCTCGGTATGAACTGGCTCCGGTGGGACTACGGTCCTCAAATACGTCGTCGGCCATTTTTAGTACACACGCACGTGGAAGGGCATGACCTTTACCCCGTATGCGGATAAGACGCGCAGCAGCGCGCGGTTTATCTGTAGGAGAGAACATAAGCAAAACGAAAAATGGCCCCACGCACTTTTCACTATTGCCTAGCCTTGTCTCCAGCCAGGCCAGGTCAGACTGCCTGCGAACGAGGGTTAGATACGCGCTCAGCAACCTGCGTGTGCGCCGGAGGCTGCGGATATCGCTGAAGCGCGCAGTTTGGGCAGTGGTGTGAGAGCGGGATCTACCTGACGGCTGTTTTAACGGGTGCTTGTTATGAGTACAGAAGACACTCGAAGGCTGCTGTGTTCGTTGGCGTGGTTGAGAGGATTGGGAGGCAATGGAAAACTGCTTGGGGATGTTAAGTTCTTGGTGAGTTTTGTGTATTTTTTGGACGCTGTTGGTGGGCTAGATCTCGCTCTTGTAAAGTTATGATCTATCGAAGCGAGCGTTTGGTAAACCTATGTAGGCATGATGCTTTGTATTGCACTTTCCTACATAGCTAGAGTTTTAGTAAATTATCATAATGGCGTAGAAAGGTGCAATGCTTACCGCTATAATCATGTCAGGAGGAAACGCACATTTCTAGCACAATTGAAACTGTGTAACAAACACAACCACTTTTCACACACGTGCCCGTTTGTCCTATATACCACTTCCCCGCTAATACACAGTAACTGCAGTTCCTCCAGCTCAAGATTGGTAGAGAAGGGTCTAAGCTACAGTTCCTCTAGCCTACCTATACACAGGCCAAGCAAGCCTCTAGAACCAGGCAAGCCTTGGAAACAACACCCTCTAAATGTCACCACGTCGTCATAAATAATTATTTGTGGCTGACTTTCATCTAGGTCTGTCTAGGCGCTCAGACTTGACCAGGGAATCTGTGGGGGTGTGGTCTATGACCAGTTGACTCTACTCTGACCCTAACCCTAGCCGACTCAGCTAGCTGACCTAGACTAGCCTACATAGCTGACCTAAGCCTAGCATAGAGTGGTTTGGCCGAAGCGAGAAGCGACTGTGGCTAATTGCCTGAGGCTGTTTACAAACGTTTAATGAACAAACGTTTTATAAGCAAGTTATATGGCACAAATAGCATTTACAAGCAATGAGGCTGTTTGTAAACTAGTAATGGGATGCTGCTCATGCACTAAAACCGAGGGGCCTCTTAGGAGAATGAGGGGAGAACAGTTGCTGTAGATGGGTTTGGAAAGAATCAGAATAGGCCAGTGGGGAAAGGAGGGGTTGGATTTTTGGTTCGGGAATGCCTGGTAGATGGGGAACTTGTTAGTAATGTCAGGTATGAGGTGATGCCTACAGTGCTTCTATTTTTGAGAACAAGTTGAAGGTGGGTGTGCTAGGACCCGAGATTTTAATGCAAAGGTGGGTGGATCTACTGATGTTATTGGGGTGTTTGAGGAGAAGACTTGAATAATATTTTAAAATGAGGTTGTGGTGTTTTGTACTGGTAGGCAGTTAGTGTCTGAGCTCCTACAAACCAATGTACACAAATGAGGGGTGGGGCTATGCAAGCAGGTGCATGCAACTAGTCTTTCTTTTGTATAGCAGCCAGCACAGTGCCTGAAACCCATACTCTCACCTCTCTCTGTTTTGGTGGAGATTGTGACGGTCTGCGCATGTCTACTGTCACGTCTTTCTTTCGGCAGAGAGGCTGTGGACAGTCCTGGTGCAGACATTCAGCCGAAATAACGTACCATAGTCCCTCATGAGGTGATGGTCTGCTCTCGTCTCCCTGAACCTTTCACATTCCCTGTGCTTAGAAACTCGGCAGTACAAATACATATACGGAGCTCTTTTACTCTGCACTGACTATGTAATGTATCATAGGGACATACCAGATTTCAAAGATCCATTGGGCTGTCCGCATAGTGCCGCATAGTGCCCTCACCACGAGGTCAGGACACTACAAACGCGGAGGCCCTCAGATTGCAATTCGGTATGTCCCTTGCACTTGTACCAGTGCATATTATGCTATACCACATGCATCGAGTTTGTTGCTTTCATGTAGATTGATGACAAAGTGACGCAAGAAGTTGCTGCTGTGCTTGCAAACCCCACATGCTATATGAAAGCATTTCGTTCTATATTCCCCTTCAACACATTAGAGGAGGAGGCTGATGGAACATTTTGGCCTCTAATTCATGTTTTGGCTTGTCGTGGAGTGTATGTTGTGAATGAAGGACAGAGTGTTAATCATGCCATCTTATCTCAGACTAAACCCTTTGAAGTGGTATGTACAATTTACCTGTCTAGTTATTTGTTATGTTTTCTACGATACAAAATTATATTCCAAGCTGTTCCCTCTATGAAAAGTGCAAAATAAGTACCATGATATGTGACCTGCTACGGGAAAAGGGATCATTCGTCGTTTGCCATAACTTTCGAGCTACGGTAAATTGGGTTCAGTTTAGGCTTCAAACACCAAAGATTTAAAAGCACAACGGTGTGGCTACATTTTGCTCCAAAAGAAACTCTCTGCGCAGTCTAAGATGAAAGTTATGACCGTGCAAAGATTGCTCAAGTACACGCCCGTATGTGAGTGAGAGTATACTGTGCCACAGTACGGTGGTTTGAGGTTTGCCTTTGTGCTGTGTTGTGTTGTAGATTCGAACCCCTACCAGCTGGTAGCTCAGTTGGTAGAGTACAGTGTCATGGGTTCGAATCCCACCCAGGGCAGCTCTTCTTCTTTTCAAAAGAAGGAGCTCTCCTGGGTGTAGTTGAGCTGTTTGCCTTGCCTTGCCTTTCTACCTCGCTACCAAGTTGTTGAGACATGTGTAAAAGGAAAACTCAAATTGGCATTTTCTAGGTACTAACACTGTTTTGGTCATAACTCTGTAACGGTGCATGCAATCTGAGAAGTGTTTATATCAGCATGTGGAGCTGACAATGAAAATAAAAATATTTTTCACGCCGAATTGGCCCTTTTCCCATAGCAGATCACATAATTTATGGCATTATGGAATGCAAAGCAGAATGTGTGAATATTTTATTTCTCTGATGTTCCATCTCAGTCCACCCATTTGGCTCTGATTGATGCTCTAATGAGGGCTTATGTGTTGGCAGTTGTGAAGATCCCTCATGTTATGCGAGTAGTCAGGTACGTTTGTAATAATGAGCCTCATACCCAGGCTTACCCAGTATGTTTACACCTCGTGATCATTGCACATTTGACTGCCCTGCATGCTGTGTAAACATGCACATGTGGTGGGGAAGGCCTAGGCACGGTATCACTAAATGGGGTAGTTCGAGCATCGGTAGACGATATATAAGGATGGCACGGGTAAAATCTCACATGATCCACATAATACATACATATGTCTCAAAAATCACGAAAAGACTCTCTATAAAACAAAATACCACTAATCTTATCAATAGTCTACGGGCCAATATTTAGCAATACAGATTCTCTACGTGCCCTCTGTTCTCCACGTGAGAATTCGCTCATACGCAATTTCACGATTTTCGTCATTATCATATTCTTCTTCTTAAGACCTACTACCATTTCCTTACCTGAACCTCTGCTGAATGTTTTACCCTAATCATCGTCCAGGTTCCACAGAGTTGTGCATGGTCCACTATGGTCTAGAGTCACTAGAAATGCTAGCTTCTAATTGCATGCGCAGGCACTGCGTGACAAGTGAATCAGTTCAATGTCAGTGTCCATGAACATCAGAGTTGAACGGTAAAACTACATGCCGTGTGAGTCAGAAACATATCTTATACGATGGGGAGGGGTTATATATATTATACATATATATATATCTTTGTCTCTCTTGATTAATAGGCAGCACAAAGATGTAGGATGGTGTCATGTGCTTGTGTGTCTTAGCTGTGGTACTGCCCCTTGTCTTTCCCTTTTTGTTCTTTCCCTTTTTTCATGTTTTGCCTCCCTATGTCCATCATGTTGAAGAAATGATTATTCCACTTTATACGTATAGTCTTGGATATCCGATACTCAGATGTGCATGATTTGTTTGGTAAAAAGTTTTGTTTACGCGGCCATGCAATACATTTATTAATATGGGGTCACTTATGTTTATGTAACTCACAAATGGTAAGGGCTATGTAATGCAACTTGCCTCAACTACAATCACCAGCATCATACATCTAGCCTTAGGCATTTTGCTGTATAAATACTTCTTTCTCCTCCAACTTGCTTATGGAACACGCATGGAGATAACGAAACTTTGTAAATATACATCGTCTCCCATGGAATTTCATTTGGAGACATGTTGTAAACACAACACTCAGCTTCAGACTGTTTCTACTTTCGCTCATCAATATTGCTACTGTAGTCTGCACCTCACAAGATTTATTTTCGTAATGCATTGACAGACGTTTGATTACATGTGTGTGACATAGGTAGTCTATTGATAATTTTTGGAGTTTTGCCCTTTTGTTTATAGTAAAATGAGATTGAAAAGGTATTTGTTAGGATTTATTAAAAAATTTATTAATAGACTTTTAGGATTTAATTTTTTTTATTAGGATTAAAAAAAAAAAACCTGTTGGCTTTTCCTTTTTCTCCCCCCCCCCCTTTTGCATTGCATTTTTTGCTTGCTTTTTCTTCTTCATTTTATTTAGCTTTTTTGGCTTTTTTATTTTTTTTTTTTTTTGGCTTTTCTCCTTTTCTCCCCCCCCCCCACTCCCTGCTTTTTTTTTTTTTTTTCTCCCTTTTCTTCTCCCCCCCCCCTTTTGCTTTTTTTTGGCTTTTTTTTTTTGCTTTTTTCTCCCCCTCCCCCCCCCTTTTTTTTTTTTTTGTTTCCCTCTGCTTTTTTGCCCCATTCCCTTTTTCTCCCCCCCCTCCTTCCCTCTCTGCCCCTATTTTGTTTTTTTTTTATTCTCTCCCCTCCTTTTTCTCCCCCCCCCCTTTTTTTTTCTCTCCCCCCCCCTTTTTTTTTCTTTTTTCTTGCTTTTTTTTTTTTTTTTCTTTCTCTCCCCCCCCCTTCCTTCCTTCTCCGTTTCCTCCTTGTTTTCTCCGGGCCCTGCGGTCCCCTCGGGCATGGGCTCTCCGCCGCCTTGTTTTCTGCCCCGCTTGTCTCCCACTCCCGTTACTCAAGGCAAGCCGATGTATTGTCGAGTGAAGGGGGAGAGGGTAGGCAGAGGAATCCGAGCCCGCAAATCGGTTACGGGCGGGATAGACCACCCACCACCGACAGACGGCGCGGGGGACAAGAGGAAGGAAGGGAGTTGTGGGGCGCCGGCGAGGCGGCGGGGAGGGGCGGGGGGCGACGGGGGGACGGGCAAGCACTGAGGGACCCGCCAGGGCAGGAAAGGCGGGAGTGAAGGGCGGGCGGTCGAAAGGCTCGGAAGCCGGGAGGTGGGACCCGAAAAAGAGAAAAGCGGGGAGGGGAACAAAAGGGGCGGGCGGGCGGGGGGGGGGCCAGGGGGGAGGTGGGGGTGGAGGCCTCAACTGAAGGAAACGTGGAGGAAGGAAATGTCTAGATTCAAGATTACTGGGGATGCAACCGTGACATTTGACAGTGGGTGTGAGCGTGTAATGCGCCTTGGCTTGTTGTGTGTGTGTATTTTTCTATTTTGTTCACTGTTGTGCACTCCAATGAGTATGGGTACTGCGTTTATTGGCTGCAGTGTAGTGTGCACAAGAACCAACCCTAAAACGGATAAAGTGACTCATACACTGGTGTTGCTTTTTCCCACAACGAACATACACATCCATTTAGTGAGGGTTTTTCCACTTCACAGTCTTTATACCCTCTCACACATTGTTTCTCGCAACAACATTTACAAGTGCTTGGTTTATCTGTAGTGTTGACTCTCTGTACTGTTTTTCTATCCCTTGCACTATGAATTGATACCAACGGCAGTGATTGATATTTGTAATGGTGGTTGTACTAAACCACGTGGCATTCGAGAGCAGTGGATGTTAACGCAAGCAAAAAAGAGCCAGTATGCTAGTAACAATGGCTTACCTATACCAGTTTGCCAGCCTCATGCATTGTGGGGTGCACGAGTTACTTGGAGGACAGCCTTTAACACTACTCACTGATGCTCTATGTTCCGCATTAGATCGAGAAATTTGAATTGCCAGTGACCGCTCTGGACAGGCTGTCCATGGGTCATGAGATGAAAAAAAGAGCTGATGTGGGGTAGTGATTTGTTTGTTGTGCCTTGTGCCTTCACCTCGTAGGTTTTCACATGCATAACTAGTTTGAGTTTGGCGTAACTGGGTTGGTTTAATTACCCCGGTCTGCTCCCACATACTGAGTGAGAGTAGACGTGCCATATCACAGTGGGTTGATGTTTGGCTTTTGTCTTGTGTGTGTAGATTTCAACCCCTACCGGCTGAGTTTTCCCTTGGTAGCTCATCTGGTATAAGCGCTCCTCTCCTAGACGCAGTTAATGGGTTCGACCATCCCACCTAGGGCAGCTTTGGCTCTCCGGGGTGTAGTTGAATTTGTTTGTTGTGCCTTTACCTTTCTACTGTACGCCTCTAGTTTTCACATGTGTAGTATGTACACAGGCAGAATGCGTATGCTGCTTTCTGCAGGTTTACACTTAGTGCTTTCTTATTCTGCCAGCAACATAATGTGTTACCCAGTTGTTTGTAAAATTCCTTTATAATACTGCAAGTATATCTCGTAAAATAAGTTAGTGGTATTCGTCCTGCAATATGATCTGTTTAATCCTCCATTATGCCTCTTGGTCTGTTATTTGCTATTCCTATGAATGCGCAATCGCATATTTGTTTTTGCCTCGCTCCTGCCACCAATGCGTAAAAAACTCGGAGCGACTGAGGCCGCTCGTTGCGCCCGCTCTACTGACCTCGCCGCGCGAAGCCAGAACTTCTACTATGACGAAGTTACACTTCCTTTGGTGACTATTGACATTCTAAGCATGACTAATTGACGACGACGTACGTACGCATATCCGAGAATACAAAACCCGGAGTAGTCTGCCTCACGCTAACGATGAGCGCTCGGGCAATTATATGCACAGCTCAGTTTGCAGTGACCTGTTGTTATTTTTATAGAAACATTCTAGATCCCTGCAAGAACATCGCACAGTTGATAGAGTAATTGCGGCTCGACCAAATGGGCTTTTTTTGAGAAGGCTGTAACTGGGGGCAAAGTCGTCCTGCCCTTTTTTTTAGTGCATTATCATCAGCAGGATTTTCAATTTTAAAGGTGCGTACCATGTATTATAACTTAGTTTTCCATATTCTGGGAATGTGTATGACCACCACATCTATACAGTGAGATGTGATTGAAGACGTGGGCCTGTACATACCTTGATGGGTGTGTACTGTATGATTAACCGACTAGTAGTACGAAACCGTCAGGCAGGCAGTTAGCCAGCCCTGACCGCAGACAGCCAGCCTGACCGCAACAGCCGCCTGACCGCAGACAGCCTCACCGACAATATACATAATAAGTAACTATAGCTATCGGGTCCTTCGCTGCGTGGACTGGTGGTGTTTCTTTTTTGCTCTGCAGTTCAAGCCTCCTTTTATTTTGGTTTTTGCCTGGATTTACTTTCTAAGAGGAGAAAGCTTTCTACCCTGTCATGGTTTTTGTTTGGTTGTCATCCGTCAGTTTTCAAATTCTACCGCTATTGAATGCACAGTCCTGCGAGCAATGCTTTTTTAGTGCAGAACTCCCCTACGAAGGAATGGTTTGTACAAGCCTTTAGAGGAATGTGGGGAATTTCTGAGAGCCTAATTAAGCTGCCTGTATTTTGCTTGTTTGCTTTTTTTTAGGTTATTTAGACTGGTGCAAGTTTTTCCTATAGACAACAGCAGGGCCCTTGGCCAAGATGGAGTGTGGGAGAAGCGAGAAACATTTCAGCACTTAGATAGGTACAATGCTATACAAATACTGAAGCCTGGAAGTTTTCCAAAGGAGGGATCAATTTTTTTTTTTTCCCATTCCACCGGTGGACAACTTCCATTTTTAGATTGGACAGGGTCGGGGGGGACCACATGTGGACACACCTCGCGTATTGGGGGGTTTCCGGGCCAACAAATGTGACCAGAAGTCATGTACTCTAAGCTTTCTAGCTCACT